>RJWM01007555.1:43185-77683 GCA_004363535.1 Dasyprocta punctata | reverse complement strand
AGGGATTATTTTGACCCCAGAGTATCACTGTGTTGTCATACAAGGGTAAACAACTGGTTATAACAAGCATCCTAGTCAAAGTAGTAAAATTCACATTAACAATGTCATCAGCAGAGTTTAGAAATTGACAAGCTGTGATAACTGCTAATTTGATATCTCTAACCCTATTAGCAAGATCTATAGTTATACAACATTCAATATAGACCAGGAACTTGTACACAATTAGTTTCCCCTTAGTAGAGTGATTTTACACTGTGGAGTATGGGAATTTGGGCAAGATAGTGGACAAAACAGAGCAAAACCAAAAGAGAAATGGAGTGGAAAAAAGCTGAAGGACAAAGGATGATCACCCAAATTTTGGGAAGGTGGAGAAGAGATCAGGAGAGAAAGAGTGAGGAAGAAAGCATAAGAATATTGAGGCAAATCAGAAAGATTAGAGACAATTTTCATTCACATGTAAATATCAGAAAAAAGAAAGATCACTGATGAAAGAGACAAGATGGAGAAAGCAAACCAAACAATAAAATTCAAAGCCTGAACAACCACCCCTCCAAAACTGAATTCCTCTGGTGCTTCCAGTTTTGTCTTAGTTCCCTTGTCAGAACTAGTATCTGTACTGTAGCACCCTTGTCTAGCTGCCAATCAAGGTTACTTGCCTGCTTGAGCCACAGGTCACAGGGCAGGTGGAGTTGCTCTTGACCCTCCACCAGCCAAGGCAACTTCTCTGCTTGTGTCGTTTCAGAGCAGGGGGCTGCTTCCAGTTCACTGTAGGTAGGGTTAAGACTGGTTTTTCAGCCCCTGTGAAATAGAGCGGTTCTACTTCTTGACAGAACTCACCCCAGTCTGCTGTACAACTGTCAGCTGTCTACTGTGAGTGGGCAAAACTTCCCTCAGAGCTGGAGTTGTTCTGCTGCTAGAGTTTAAGCCTTGAGTCCTTTAAAATAGAATGGAATGGTAGTCTTGCCTGCCCACTGCCATTCCTCTCCACAACTGTGTGCTGGGTACCTTTTCAGTTCACTCACCAACAGCTGATTTTGATTGGTGGCACTCAGCAAATAGTGTCTCATGTCCTCATTGCTGCCTCCTATTATATGAGACTCTTCCAGTCCAGGCCAGGTCTCAGTCTCCAAGTAAGGAGCAAGGTTGCTTTTGATGTTTCCCCACCTGCCAGGGTAGCTACACAGCTTCTCTATTCTTACCACACGGTCTCAGATCTGCTGCAGTGAGCTATTACTTCTCTAGAAATAAATCCTATTTTCTTCTTGTCCACTGCTAGTACTCTCATAGTTCCCATGTGCCCTGCACTCACTTTGCATTCTCTCCAGGCTACTGTTTTACAGACTCTCAGCACTTTGTTTTAGAGAGGCTGAGTGGCTGATATTCAGCACTCTGCCATTTTGAGAAGTCCTGCTGTTGCATATATTAATAGTGCATGCCTTTCTATTCCCCAGTAGTAATCTATTGGCTAGCTCTATCCAATTGTTTCATCCATCATATATTAATAGAAAATTGAATTATCCCTGTTGTTTGGTTATTGCAAATAAGGTAATAGTGAATATCAATGTGGATGTATGTTATATATCATGTACTGTACTTTTTCATAGTTAAAGCCCTAAAAGTTAAATGGCCAGTTCATATAGCAGATTTATAAGTAAATTTCATCAAATTTGATGTGTTTTCCTAAATAGTTGTAATATCTCATGTTCCAATACTAGTGTTGGAGTATTACAATTCTGTATTATTGGCAAAATTTGGTTTGAATTTAGTAATTCTTATATACATAGTGATATTCTATTTTAGTGTTGAGTTTTGTTTTCCTAAAGACAAATAATGTTAAGCACTTTTTATGTGCATATTTTCTACTTGCCTACCTGCTTCAGAGGAATGACCATACAAATGTTTTCCCATTTTAATTTTATTATTTAAATTTTGGGAGTTCTTTATATAATTTGCATGAATCTTTTTGACTCCAAATATATAACTGTGATGAGTCTTTTTGACTCCAAATATTTTGCAAGTACTTTCCCCAAGTGTTTGGCTTATTTTTTTATTCTTATAAAATTGTCTTCTAAAGAACAGATTTATGTTTTTAAAATTTGAATGAGTTCATTTTTCAGTTTATTCAACTATCTTTTAGGATTATATCTGAAATATATCTACTTAAAGCAAATACCAAAGATTATAGTCTGTGTTTCTTCTATAATTTATATGTTTTCAGATTTAACATTTGCTTCATATTTTATTCTTGACTTTTATATCTTGAATATTTTATATCTTATATTGAATTATTTCTTGAATTATTACATATTTTATATCTTGAATTTTTTCTTTCAAGTACTGGATATGAAGTACAAATCAAAGCAATGTATTTTTATTTTCATGTTTAATTGTTGCTGCACCATTTGCTAGTAAGATTATCATTTCTATATGATTATGCCTTTGTTAAAAATCAGTATATGTCTTGGTTAGTTTTCTCTCATTGCTGGAACAAAATACCTGACATCCAAATTTAAAGAAGTAAAAGTTTATTTAGCTCACAGTTTGTGGAGGTTTCAGTCCATAATTAGCTGGTCCTTCAGTAGGGTGGCATGACACAGGGGCAACATTTCAAGGCAGCAGAAGATAAAAACAACAAGAGCAAAAAGGGAAGACGACGAGAACAAGCCTCTTTCCTTACCTTACACTGTATACAGGCTACCCACCCCAGAGTAAGTGTAGCACTCACAGCCATAATTCCAGCATTAGACCATGAATCGATCACAAATACTAGGAGCCTGCCTCCATGACTACATGAAGCTTTGGGGAGACATTCAGACACAAATAATACCTGTGTATAAATATGCCTATATATTTATATATGTTTCTACTCTCTCTGATATGTTTCATCATTTTTTTAACCTATTTTAGTCTCCATTCTATTTTGCCTTGACTATGGTAATTGTAATGAGTCATGAATCCTAAGATAAGGTAATATTTGTGAACTACTGACTTGTTTCTTTTATTTTGGCTATTGTAACATACATTTGTATTGGGTTTTAGAAAAATTTGCCTGGTTCTACGAAAAACACTCATGTTTTGTTTAGGATAGCATTGTTCCAGATATTAATTCCTAGATAATTTACTTATAATTTTTATCCCTAAAAAGGTCTTGTTATTTATCTTTTTTATGTTCTCCCAGTAAGATTTTATATTTTTAAAAACCATTTTATCTTTTACATCATATTATTTTTGTGCATCTGTGTCAGATTAATCTGGGTCCTTCTTTTATTTTTTCTATGGAATCTACTTTTTAATTATTATTTTGCAATCATTGTTTACAGTATATGATGTTACAATTATTTTTAATATCTTAAAGTTTTACTAAAATACTATGTCATTTTCTTATAGATTGTATTAGGGTTTCTATGTAGACAATGAAATCAGGCATCAATAGTAACAGTTTAACTTCTTTCTTTACAATAAAGAAGCCTTTTATTTCTGTGTCTTCTGCTATTGTGAGTAGAACTTCTAGCATATCTGCCAAAAAGGCTCATTTTAGGAAAAGGTATTTAGTTTTAATCATTAGATATCATGTGGATTGTGGGTTTCCATAATTTTTTTTTGATTAAAGGATTTTTTCCTTGTTTGTTGAAAATTTTTATTATGAAACTGTTTTCCTTGGTGATACAAGTTAATACTATTTAGTGCCCATTATAAAAGATAATACTTTAAGCTCAGTATTAATTTTTGATATGCAACTCAGTATGTATTGACCTTTCTTGCATAACCTTGTAAGAATTAGGGCTTGGTGAATTGACTCAAAATTGCTAGTACGATGAATCCTAACCTTTGTTGCTGACCCAGGAGCATCCATGAAATTAAATATGTTAGCTTTAAAAGTAAAATTATCTGTCAATTCTGTTCTTAATAGTAGTAAACTCTATTTTCCCAGAATCTAGGAATGAAATCTGAAAAAAATAAAAAAGAATTATTTTAGAAAGTCTTACTACATAACCCAGGCTGATTTTGAACTCACTATGTAGCCCAGGGTGGCCTAGAACTCATGATCCTCGTACCTCAGGCTCGCAAGTGCTGGGATTACAGCAGTGTGCCACCTGCCTGACAAAGGGAAATATTTTGTGGCCAGGATGACTAAGAAGAACACAGTTTGACCATAAGCATGCTGCCCAAGAGTCTATGAAGCTAGAAAAGGTCTTCCAAATTTTCTAACCAAGCCATAGGAAAATCTTAAAAGATTTTTTGTTATCATGAAATATGTGTGATTTTATTTAGTTCTTTATCAAATACTGCATGCTAAATTATTTGAAAGTATTAAATAATTTAATTATTGTAAAAATTCCGAGTCTATTATGTGTCATCATTTTCACGGAAATGTTTCAATTTGCCACACGATATTTTACTGGAATTTTGACGCCTGCTCAGTAGTAACAAAATGAAAGGAAAAAAGATATCAGTTTTTTGCTTGCTTCTTTGTTTTTATTTGTTTGTTTTAAATCTGGCACTCTAAACTTCAACATGGTTCCCAAAAAATGGTAATTATGTTTTATCAGCAATTAGTATTCTAAAGAAAGGTACTCAACCACTTTTATACACTTCCACATGCCAAGTGGTATGTTACTCAACATCACAGCTGCACAGACATATGTGAGTTATATACACAATGTATCACTCTTTATGCCCACACACACACACACACACACACCCGTATATTTTGGCAGTTGCTATGTGTTGCATTTCTACATAACAGGCTTATGGCTTCCAAAAGATATAAGGAAATTATGCTGAACAGGAACAATTTTCTACTCATTGCAGTACAAAGATATAGCAACAAACTATTGAAACTATTCGTTTGACAAGTTACTGTATTTTCCCTAACACAAATCAATTAGAAACATGTTTTAATAATGTTTTTCCAGAATATCAATGGTAAAAGAAGCATGCACTCCAATGTTCTGAACTATTCAGATGCTTGAGTGAAGCTGAAGTCCATAAACTACCTAAAGCTTGTTTCTGGTTCATAGATTAGTTAATTGAACTCAACTTGGCAATCTTGTTCTCCAGTTTTTGTAAAGTTTACTCTCTGAAGTTCTTAACATAGCAAAGAATGACAAAATACCAACCACTCATCTTGTGACTGAATAAATCACCCCAAGTTCCCTCTGTTTTTGTAGGTTTGTTTGCTGGCTTAATAAGCATAAATTTGATATGTAAGGATGGAATCATAGATCATAGATTATGAGTCATGAAGTCAGATATAGACTTTGAAGGATGAATGATACCATGCTCTTAGCCTATTCTTATTCTATTATTCTATTCTATCCTCCTCTTTAACATCATAAGTCTGTTATAAAGACACAAAATGATAAAATACATAAAAACCCCACGGAATTGCTGAAATGCAATAAAGAATATGTATTTCTTGTACTTATTTTTCCTAGAAGGACTCATCACAAGCATTAGACATAGAAAATAAATTTACTTGATAGATAAAAAAAGACATTCACAGTTATTTGACCAATAATAACTATATGTCATTTTGGGGTATAGAATGATGTCTGGTACATTTATTCATTGTGTATTGGACAACTCAGAATTCTTTGGTTATCCATTATGTCAAACATATATCATTTCTTTGTAATGAGAACACTAAAAACTCTCTCTACTTGCTATATTCCCCCTTCTAAAGAGATACTAGAACCTTTTCTGGTTTGGCTGACACTTTGCACCTATTGTGAAATCTCTTCCCATCCCTTCTTGGCCCTTTCCTCCCTGATATCTAGTGATTGCTATTCTTATCCCTAGTCTAGGAGCTCTACAATTTTTAGATTCCAAATGTGATTGAAATCGTGTGATGCCTTTCTTCTACACTTGGTTGTTTCATCTAATCTTAGGATTTCTAGATCCATCTATATTGCTCCAAGTAACAGGATGGCATCTTATTTAACTCACTCGAAATGATAGTCTCTAAATATCACTCTACAATATACTCATTCTATTATCCTGTGTATTTGAAGATAATGCTCTCTCATCTTAATTTTGGCCTTAGTAGATAACATGCTAAATATTGTTGCAAGTATGTTTGATAATATTAATATTTCACTTTTTTTCTTGCTAGCATTACTCTGCTTCTCTTAAAACTGAAAATGAATCTACTCAAGGAGCATAAATTTCCAGTCCCCATAGCAATAAATGACTAATAATACATAGTAATAGCTATCAGAAGAGACAGAAAGAATGCTGGGGATTTCTGCTTATATTCTTTGCTTTCTCAACTCAGACAACTTTTTCCTCTCTTGTCATTTTATCCCCCCTCCTGTAAATCCAAGCATGATATTTTGTACATCATGCATAACTAGGATATTGTGATGTTAAGGGAGCTAGCAATAGCTTTAGTATAACACAAGATAAAGCAGAAAGACAGGAAAATGGGGTCCTTTGTGAGATCATTGAGATGCACACAGTGAATAATTTGACCACTTGTAATATGAGGCAAATGTAGTTATATTGTTCCAGGCACTGAGTCACATTTTCTGTTATTTTTAGCCAAAGGACTTGTAAGTGATAAATCTTACTCTTCACAGACCAGCGTGTCCTTTGTCCAAGGAATATGTGTAAAATATTTACATAACTATATTTGTATGCATTTTGTAAAACCAAAGATTCATAGTGAACACTAGATGTGATAATAATAACAAAATTCTTAACACTTGGCAAAAAAAAATGCCCAACGTTTGCATGAATTTATAGTAGACCTAAGAAAAACTTAAAGTCAGAATGCCATATACCAAGCCTCTAACTATGTGTAGCATCTTTTGTAAAATGACTGTGAAGAATTCCTTTCTGCTGGATAGCTAAAGTCATACAGCTTGGGATGCTACACAAATTATTTGGCATCAACCTAGCTATACTGAAATGTAATCAAAATGGTTTTCTTTCTTTGATGGAAGCAAGGATGCCAGGAATTTAATCCTACATACCTGATGCTGTGGCTTTTTCATTTTTAATTGAATCTTTTCATTTTTATATAATTACAATAAAAAGATTATTAAAATATGAGTTCATGAATAACATGGTTTATTGCTATACTGTGATTTTTTGTTTTGGTTTACACTGCTTAAAGGCAGGGAGATTAATGAGAACAAACTGCTTAGCAATACACTTGATACATGAGGTAAATAAGCCACATAGCAAGGGAGTTCCAAAATGTAATTATTTTGGCTTAGTTGCTCGATTAAGATGGAAGCAAATGTCTGTATAATGTGTAGTTAAACTTTCAGGTGTACCTTCATTCATACGATTCTCCTTGGGAGAGACAGGCTTGATCAACACCACAGAGATCTATGAGTACACAAAATAGTCATTGATGGTTGAATGAAGTACATGGCTTCATGCCTTAACTCGAAGACCAACAGAGTGTGACCCCTTCAAAATCTGAACTGTCTAGTATCTGTCATGATGCTGAGTTTACCTCTATTTAGAAGTCAAGAAGTTGCGATCAACAGCTTACATATGCGGTCTGATAAACTGTGCCATATTCTTCAGAGGAGGGAAAGTTTTCCAAGTGCTTATCACATCAAAACATGCCAATCATGTAGCCAAAGATGCCAAGTGTTTAAAATCATTTCAAAGCTACCTTGCACTTTGTAATGTATACATCTTCATTCCTTCATTCAGTAAATATCTCTTTATTGTTAGAGATTGTTTCAGCTTCAGTCAATGGTTTTCATAAAGGCATATTGCAAATAGATATTGTTGTGCCTCTTGTATCATTCTCATGGTCGTATTGTGATGGTTGATCAATTGCTTCAATTTGAGTAAATAATGCCCAACTAAATTGGTTCAGCATAGTTCTAGATGGGAAGACCCATACTAGGGAGGATTATCACCAGCATGCAATAAATGGGAAATGGAAAAGGAAGGTTCTCTTCCATTTCTTTGGAGAAACTCCAGTTTTCGCTTTCACCTTAGACATTGTCTCCTAGCTTCCAGCACAGACACTTCATTCTTTCACTGCAGACCTTTAGACCTCCTGATACGGTCTCACACGGGACACTTCAGTGAGGTCCAGTCCCTCAGCTGGATCCTTTGGATCCCTGGTGCACACATAGACATTTTGCACTCTTCCACACCTGACTCTGTGAGTAACCACTGTAAGCCACTCTTTGTAAATAATTATATATTTGTGTATCTTGAATTAAATCTGTTTCTCTAGTCATCACTTGCTGATACAGATGTCATATCCCACTGCTTTCCTGCCACATCCATTTTCTCACTTATTTTCTTAATTTCAGGGGAATGTGACCTTACTTTCAACCTGATTTTGCAACTTTTAATATTTAAGTCGTATTTTATTGTGTCAATCTTCTAAGATGTCATTTATGATTTAATTGCAAATATGTTTAAATCTTATATGTATCATTTTAGGTACTATCATATTTTACATCATAAACTAAATTTTTATCATAATGTCATTGTTTTCAAAGTTCATATAGCATGTTTCAATTTTAAGAAAGGTTAATGATCACGGATTACACTTCTATCATTTTATAAACTGAAATGTTAAAATGTTAAAAGAATTCACCACTACTAACTCTGTAAGAACACAAGTTCTTATAGATTATTGAAAGGCAAGTATGTAATTCTTTTCTTCAATAATGTAGATTAGTTTTTTTCTGTAGATATGAATTGATTTTTATTCTAAAGAAAAGATCATCTCAAACATTTTATTTCATTGTTCTATAGGCTATTACCCTAAGTGATATTTCCCTCTATTAGCATTTTTTGTCAATTCAGATTATATGTATGTGTCTATTCTTCACATTTATCTTAATACTTATTTTCTCATTAAATTAATTAATTAAATGAAATTAATGCACCTAATTATATATTTATTTTCATGAGTCAAGGTTTTCTTTTTGAAAAAAAGTATGTTTTAGAGGCATTCCTAATTCACTGTATAATGGGAGCATCTGTGATTATGAATATTAAAATAAACATATATTTGTCAATTTAATTACTTGACTACTAAAAAATCACGGATTAGAGTTCAGTTTTCTTTTACCTACTAGCGTTTAATTAGAGATGTACCTTAAAACTTTCTTTTACTTTTCTATAATTATTTTTGTATTTCATTGCCTAAATATCAGCTTACATACATGAACACACACACAGACACACAATCTGAATGAAAGAGACCTAAAAGTAATGGAAGTGCAAGAAGCACTACTGTAATATAATTGTTCACTGAATTTCTTCATTATTTGAATTTTCACTAGTGGTAAAGTAAGGAGCTATTACACAAATGAGAAAGGACACACATTAGTGACTAGAAAATGGTACTTTTATTTTGTTTATGTTCCTAAAATAAACTCCTATAGCACTTAGAAAATGGTGATTAACAGAGCAAGAAGAGTTGCTGAGAGAGATATATGCTATATCTATATCTATATCTATATCTATATATCTATATATATATAGATATATAGATATATAGTTGCACTTACATTTGCCATATTTGCATATTGCCGGCCATTTGTTTTCCTTGCAATTAGTTAGGCATAGTATTTCCTTTATGTATTGGAAAATATTTCCATTTAAAACAAAAGTGGAAATGTCAGAGAAACAAAGATTTTTCTTAAATAACACATTTTCTATTCTAAAATAAAACAAAAATTAAATGAGGAAAGGTACTGTGTTTAAGAGCAGCTTCTGGAAGGAAAGATGTGACTAATTAGAATTTACTGAGTCAGAGCAAGAGAGAGAAAATTATGCACCAAAAAACTTTCAAAAAACTTTCTCTGCAAAAATATTCTTTTAGGTTTATTTTTCTCTTTGAATAATATGGTGAATAAGGAAGAGGTGAGAAACAGTAGGGTTTACAGGGATTTCCAAATTGTGGAAACATTTCTGGTTTATAGGGATTTCCAAATTGGCTTATGCATAAAATAGTCACTTAACTCTACAGTACTCCACAGTGTCCCAAACTTGATTTTGCTATATTTTTATCTGAATATCTTTACCTATTGCAATCCTTGACTCAAACTATTGTTTTCCAAACTTTGATGTTAGCAATTTCTAGGTTACAAGGGGAAGGAGAGTAGATGGAAAACTTCCAGTTAAATGTGTTAGTGGAACTGTGGACTACTTAAAGTTAAATCGCTCTCGCTCTGTCTTTCTGTGTCACTGTGTTTTTCTCTGTCTGTCTCTGTCAGTCTGTCTCTGTCAGTCTGTCTCTGAGTACATTTTATAGATTTTGCTTCTGTTAGTTTAACTTTTATAATTTTCTGGGTTATTTGCCTTAATTTAGCTTTCTGAGGTTGTATTTGATAGAAGAGTATCAGGGACAGCATTGAGCTGTCTGGGTAAGGCTGATCTATAGCAAAGAAAATTCTTGATACTACATTGAAAATTTCATAATGGAAATAAAGTTGTTTTTCTGCACAGATGCATAAGTTTCTTATAAAAAATGATGCAGTATTTGCATGTAACTTACATACATCTTCCAATATACTTTAAAGCATCTCTAGATTACTTGTGGTACCTAACACAATGTAACTGCTGTGTAATTTATTGTTATGAAGTATTACTTAGAGTCTAATGACCAGGAAAAAAATCTGTACATGTTTAGTACAGGTGTAATTAAAAAAAAATCTTCTGCCTACAGTTGGTAGAATATTGGATCAGATCCCAGAGGTACTGATGTATTTTGTTAATCAGTGTGTTTCCATTGACAAGCATAGTAGGCATTCAATAAGTATTTTCTAAATACGATGTCTTTTTAATCAGTCCTATTTACCATATGTATTCAACTTTAAATAAGTCATTTTAAATTTATTTTGTTATTTTTGTAACTTCAAATAGTTTTATTTTAGTTTAAATATTTTGCTTTAATAAATGGAATTGTTTTGAGATTCAAAATACACCTTGGAAATAAAATATCTTTGTAAAGGCTATTAATAACCACACAGTATGATACCTAGTAGAGGTCTTGAAGATTATCTGCTTATAATATGCCAGTCACGTCAACTGAAATTACTTGAACAGGGTCACATACCTCATTATTGTCAAGCTCATACCACTAGAATGCATGTCTCAAGATTTCTAGCTGAATGCCCTTGATACTATAGTTATCATTTCTATTTGTGTGAGTTTTAGAACATTTATTAAGTAATAAATTTGGTGATGGAATTAAATCATATTTATGAGCAGTGTATCTAGGCTAAATGGGAGAAGATAACATAATAATAGTCAGATACAATAGTGTGTCTGTATTAAAACAGTGCATAGTAATAAAAACTAACAGGCAAATAAAAACACAAAAGACAAATAACCTCTAAAAGAGTCCCTGAACACAGATATTTTTATGGTTTTGAACTCACAGTTCTCTGTCCTTAGCCTGAACATTTTTATGAAGAATTATGTAAAAGAGTAGATTAACTTGATTTAACTGCCAAAGAGATGAAGATGTGGACTGGCAGTGTTCCTGATGTCCATTGTTTTCAGCCTCACTCTCTTTCCCTGAACAAAATTGGCTTTGACTGGGCAAATCATGTTGTTTTCATTGTAATGTCATTACAATTTATGATTCCATAAGGCACATGAATAGATTTTTTTATTTCATTTGCTTTGCACTTCATTTTAATGCCACTCAGGAAAATTACCTACACAACTATGCTTGCTACCTTTTATTAGTTTCACTATGTTTCCATTTTCATATTTTTTGATCGCCATCGAACTTTTTTTTAGCTGTACTGTATTATAAAACTAATTCTGCTTCCACAATTAGATCATTTACCTTCAGTGAATTCATTTTCTACAGCATTGTATTACATACAGGCATATACCCAGTAAAACAAAACTATAACAATAATCTGCTTATTATT
This sequence comes from Dasyprocta punctata, assembly GCA_004363535.1. NCBI lineage: Eukaryota > Metazoa > Chordata > Mammalia > Rodentia > Dasyproctidae > Dasyprocta > Dasyprocta punctata. The sequence continues at coordinate 65,801 of RJWM01007555.1, read as the reverse complement.
ACACAACAGTTATGGTACAATTTTATTTTCAAACAAGAATCTTGCTATAGACTTTATTGTAGTCATTCTCTTAGTAATCTTTAAGAAGCAAGCAAAAATATCAAGCCCTAATATAAACATTCATCTTTTTTGCTGGATGACAAATTAATTGTATCAACCTTTTTATTGTATGTAAATGAACAGTTTCTATTCATAAGACTAAAAACAAACACACTCAGGATAATGCTATTTTCATACACTTTAAGGCAAATGACAACTCAGTGATGGAACTGGCATGTATTAGGGAATTAATATGACCCTGGAAGTTATGTTCCACAAAGATAAACAATTCCCTTTATGCATATTTCTTGTAATGTTGGAAGCAAATCCTTTTCTCTGTACATATTATCTATTTTGTGCTATCTAGTCAAAAGCTTCTGTTTGTCTATTTGAACTTGGAACTCATTTACATTTGAACTTAGATTTTTTTACCTTTATCCACTAAATTACTGTGTTTCACAAGATATTTAGAGTTATTTCTCTAGTCTATTGATAGTAGGAGATTCTGGGGGAAAAGGAGAAACTACCAAGAAGAATGGATTATTATGAAAACCAGACATACTTTCACAAATGCCACACCTGAAATGTCAGTAAAATCTTGGATATAATTGAGGAAAAAGAATTAGTTGCAAGAAGTGATGAAGAAAGTCTCTATGTTTCAAATCATTTTAAGTCTGCCATTCTTTTAACTATAGGATGGCTTGAAGTTCCCCGAGAGAATTTTTTTTTGTTTGCATATTTATTTTCTTCTCTGTGGTTGGTCCAATGGCCTCAGAGAGCCATAACTACATCCATAGGCGCACTGCCAAACTGAAGAGATATACATTGACTGCTACAAGCTTTGGTCACAGGTCCATCCCAAAACCTCTCAGGATGCCTCAGCCCTTTTTCAGCTTCCCTCCTTTAGGTTCATGACAATAGTGGCAAAACAGAAATATTTATATTGAACATGCATAGACCTACGTTTTCTTCTTCATAAGCAATTTCCCTCTACCAGTAGTGGGTCAGTTCATGTACTGCTCTGCTTCATTGCTGTATCATAAGTCCTAACGACGAAGTCTCACATAGATGGTACAGTTTAACTGTTCATTATTTCCTTCTTAGGTAGAGCAGGCTCAGATTGTAACACCAAAGTCTGCTGATGTTGAAAGTGGCCAGCAACTGGGGCTTGTAACACTGTCAGAGAATTTTAGAAAGCAATGGACAGTTGCCAGGAGCCACCTTTTTTGGCCACTGGAAACTTCCTGGGTTCTGCCACTAGCTGCTGGTTTTAGCAGCCTGGCAAGTGGAGGGGGGACCACCGATCCTAATGACTGATAACTGCTCACATTTGGCTCAGAGCTGTTCACACTAAAAAGAGATGCATTTCATCTATTTGCGATTTCTATCTAAATTGAGCAAAAGAACTATCAATAACATTTTCAATGAATTTTATTCCTTGAATTAGCAAAAATTACATGAAGCTGATTCTGTGGAAGAAGTCTTGTGATATGGCTTGTCAAGATGAAGAGGAAATATTATGCATTTTCACATTCATCAATTTATCCATTAATCATTAAATGTTCATTGAGAATCTACCATGATTTGCTACACGTCATTAGTGTAAGGAAAAAAGAGATTATTGATACTACTATTGAAAGTCTCACAGACTGAGAAGTTACAATTTAAAAGTATCAGGATAACCTGAAAAGTACTACTTGAAATAAACATTGTGATCTGGAAGGTGTTTCAGACTAGGAAAATGTATTAAATTATGCACAACTCTGAGTTTTCTACCTTTTTATGTTAGACATTATATATTCAGCATAACAAATAAAATGCTTTCTTTTAATATGTAATCCTAATGACTTTTTTCTTGGAAATATCTTTCAAAACAACTTTGAAAATGTGCTTGTTTGTTAAAAATATATTTATTGCTTACCAAGTGCTAGGAACTCTCCACTGACCTTAGGTCAATGACTTCAGAAGTAAACAAAATTATTAAACATAACAAAGTAACATATACCACAAGCCAAAACACTTATTTTAGTGTATTATACTCTGTAGGGTGAGAATAGACAGCAAGAAAGGTTACATATATAGAATGTCAAGTGATGCTAATAGTAACATATGCCATGAAGACAAATCAATTGAGGAGCTAAAATGACAGGTTACTATGTGAATATGCAATTTTGGATGAGGATCCTGATAGATTTCATTGTAAAGGTGATCATACAGTCAAGGAATCCAGAAGAGAAAGAGAGAAACAGGATATGAGAGAATAGTGGAGATATTAGTTGCATGCTGAGGTACTTTGACTGCTGGGATGATTGGACTTTATTCTGTAGGTTTTAAGAATATTATATGGGATCTCCCCATAATGCTATTATGACTTCAGTAGAATTTTGAAAAATGTATCATTTGCTATTTGTTGATAATAAATCAGAAGTAAGTGAATGGGTGATTCCAATAATTGAGGAGAAATCTAACCTAAGTTGATAGCATAGCTGATTTCAGGTGATAAGAATGTGACATGATGAATGGCAGGATCTTTAAAGTAAAGTTAGAATGCTGATGATTAACTAGATAGAAGGTGTTAAGAAAGAGGATTTAAAACAAACACCAAGATCGAGCTGTAGCTGGAGGTCCTTCACTGGTGAGAGTACACGTTGTTGGTGGGTTTGTTTATGCGAATAATAGAATATAAGCACTGTAGAAAACAGATTGTAGGAGCATAGAGGAGGACCAAGTACCACACAAGCAACAATGAGATAGAGTCCAGTGGAGAAGTGAAGAGAACAGCTCAGAGCTGTAAAACCCAGAGAGGCCTTGCTTTAAAGTCAGGTGGGAAGAAAACAGTGGTCATAGCAAATCCCACAAATGGATGCTAGTTTCACATACTGTCTGCCATTTATTCATATTCTTAAGCTTTATGCTCTTTAACTCTAGTCATGTATCACTAGAGCTGATGCTGGAAAAATTGGTTTTCCAAATGCTGAAGACTAAAACTAGACACATCTATCACCATGCACTAAAGTCAAAATGCATCAAGGATCTACATATTAAAACAGAAACATGAAATCTACTGGAAGAAAATGTAGGCAGATATCTTGAAGACCTAGGGGTAGGCAGAGAGTTTATGAACAAAACCCAAGCTTTTGTGTTTTTACATTTCTTTTATATAATTTTGCTAATAATTTTACAAAGACTAAAGTTACGTTCACATGACCAGTAAGACTGAATGACTATCACATTACCTCTAATGCTTGAGTCCCAGCCAGAAATACTGGGCCAGAAATTTTTCAGTTGTACCAGCTTGTTTAAACACTATGTTTTTTCAGGTTTTTACTGTTGCCTTAATTGTTTACAGCATTGGTGTAGTTCAGTCTTAAGGCTGCCTCATTCTATCTAAATCCATTGAGAATTAAATCATTGATCCTTCGGAATGAAATTCTTGTACAGTTCATTTAATTAAAAGAAACACCAGAAAGAAAGGTAATGATGATTTTCCAAGCAAAATTAAACTTGTAGTAGACAAAGGTTTTCTTAACTAAAGAATCTCCTTAAACTTCTTGAACATCATGCAGGTCTCAGAAAATGTCTTGATGTATAAACTGGAAGTTGGAAACATGTTGATTCTATTTCTTTAAAGTATGCTGTTTCCATTGAAAAAAAAGGAGAACTTTCTTTAATTTGCACATTGATTGTGTGACACCCTTACTTGTCAAGGACTTTGGGAAAGTTTCATGCAAATTCAGTATGCTCAAGAAAATAGGCTACGTGTAGATCAGGGCATATATCAAAGCTGAAAATGCTGTTTGAAACCTAAAGCAAGTATTTAAGTATTTTTGGTTAACAATCTAGTATTCATAAATGCAAAACACTACCCCCTTTCTTTTCACAAGGTGAATAAACACATGGATGTATCTGAACATTTATTTTATTTTCAAGCTTTGGACAAAATTACCTATTTATATTAATGACAAAATATTTTTCCAACATTTTTGTTAATTATTAGTGCCATTATGGACTTTTTTAAATGACTAAATTAAATAGATATTTGTTCATAAATGTTCAACATATCTCAAGAAATCTCATACTCATTAATCTGTCATTCCCCATTCTTCTTTCCTTCCAGTCATTAGCAGCCACCAAGCTGCTCCCTGTCTCTATGAATTTACCTATTTGGGGGATTTAATATGGATAAATCATAAAATATATGATCATTGGGTGTAATTTCTTTCATGTGGTATATGCTTTTGAAATTTATCCATATTGTAGAATGCATCACTGTTTCAGATAACCTGGGACACAGGGTCATTCTGTTTATAAAGTTCCCATTCAAAATGACAAAATTTGACTTTGTGTGCATGAACTATCTTGTGAATTTGATTTCTAATACTTAAATTTTTTTCACTACCTTCTCCTTCCTGCTTTGAGGAATTGATTTTCTTTCACTATTAGTGCTTTCTATAAGTATCACCAAATTGCATCAGGGACCCAAGCTTATTTAAAGGATAAAATATTTTACACCTAAGGACTGCCAGCTCATCTTCATTTTCAAGTTCATCTAATCAGCACACATAGACAATCCATGTAAACCTTTGAAAGCTGAGCATCTACCACTTTTCTAACGTACATCTATGCTGAGCTTGGGCACTGAAGTATTCATTTGGAGTATGGGGCAGCACACCTACCCTCATAATGCTCGTGTTACCATTTCCCCCTGAACTCTACTGTATCAAAGTGATAGCAGTTTCCATTAGTTGTAAAACTACAGCGTAATAACCTATTTTTTAATCCTGAAGAACTTTTCAGTCTCCAAAGCAATCACGAAAGGAAAAGTTACAGAAGGAGAAGTCACGTTTGCATGTAATGAGAGATAAAATGATAAAGCTAAGAATGACATAAATTTTTAGCATTGGGCTAATCTAGGTAGAGTATGTGGCAATTTTTATGATGTTTTCCAACTTTTGTAAATCTGAAATGATATAATCTATTCATTATGTACCAAGGTCTATACTAATAAAGAAAAGAACAAGTAAATCAAAAGGAAGAAAAATTAAAATTTATTTTAAAAGGAGGTAAAAGTTCAGTGTAATGCTAGGCACTTGGAAATACTATATGACAGGTTTTTCTGGTCTTGAGTTGCAAGATAAGACAAACAGAAATTGCATTTGTCAATTTCAAGAGTATTTTAAGTTAACTGTAATGGGGACATAATTCTCTGTGTATCCAAAATAACAATTATTATTGATTTATTGAATATATGCTAAACACTATCCCCACTTTTGCCTTTTAAAATCTGACCACACTTCTGATTTCTGTAGGTCAAGACTAATACTCTACCAAAAACTGTATATACACTTCAGGTTAAAGAAAAATAGTGTATTTTTTCAACAGATGATGTTACTCTCATATGAGGGACCCTAGAAGACATCTTATATCACAGAAAACACACTGTACTTATGGATCTTAGAGAAGAAATTGAAAATGATGTGCAGCAATCTCGATGACTAAGGTTAGTCAAGCAGCAATTCTCTCTAATAATAAATGTCTGGAAGTTAATGGCCACCACTTTGAGCACCTCTTGTAATTGTGGAGCCCAGAAGTAACTTGCACTACTCTCATGATATATCAATAATTTTTTTTTTGTACCAGGAATCGAACTCAGGACCTTGCACTTTCCAGGCAGGCACTTATGCCTCTGAGATATATCCTTGGCCCTTGTATCAATAAATTTAGTATTACAATATTCCTACAAGTTTTTCTTTTCCTGAAGTGTCCATAAATGCTTTTGGCAGGCCATTTAAAACTGCAAAAATATGTTGACATCTTAAAGGGGATGCTGCTGGGAGAGTTCCCATGACATAACTCAGGTAGATTTGCAAATTGGAGATTTATTAGGGAGAGCATGAATCTGCACCTTCATGGAGAGAAGGAAGGCAGGATGAGGACAAAAATGAATTTTAAACCTTAGAAAGGATTATTTTTTTTATTAGGATGAGATGGGTGGTTATTCAGAGATACCCTGGAGATAAACAGAAGCCAGGATTTTACATCCCACAGCAACAGTTCATTGCATGTGTGTTTGGGAAAATGAGCATGGCAGCCTAGCAGGTTGGGATCTGAGATGTGCAACTACTGCTTTGGTAACTCCCACACTATAAGACTCAGGGGCCAGTGATGACTGATATATATTAAATGACCCCATAAGAGTTACTCAAATACTTCCTTTTAAATAAACATGGGAGAAGGAAGTTGAAGGAAATTGGATTTGAACTTTTAGTGAAAGAACATATACAAAGGCAGAAGACTATGGGGAAAGATATTGAAAATTAGTTGGAATTAACACAGGAGAATTGGTGCCATGCTGTGCTCATAGTAAAAAAAAAATACTGCTATAAATATTAGAAAGAAAATGTTTTCTACCTCAGAGAAAGTATGATTGTAGGGGAAGCACATTTAAAATAATTTATTCATAAATGAAATGTTTCGAACAATTATGGCCTGAAGGACTAATTGTTAATGAAGCTCTACAACTAACTCTAAGGTAAATTCAATAGCTGTTAGTGATGAAGACATCAGGGGATGCAGAGGAAGTGGCAGGATTAAGTATGTGTCGACCAGTGAAAATCAGAGCTGAAAAAGAAATGAATATCAGAGACCACTGGCCTTCATAGAACAAATCCAGGAAAATAGCATTGTTGATAGAAAATCAGCAGTGAGAAAATTAAGGTTCAGGGAAGATACTAAATTCTGTTTTTAGATGTACTAAGAATGAAATAAGATAGAATCATCTTATTATAACCTTAGATATGTCAGAACTAAGGCGAAAGTCCCAAGGGATATTATATGGGACTTATCACTGCCACCATAAACCCATGTCTCGCCTCCCAAAGCCAATCCAACTATAATAAGATTGCTATAGCTAAGGGAAAATGATCTCTTTTTATTGCTTCCATCCCATTATCTCTACGTACAACAAAGGACAATTATAATGCCCTTAAAAGGATTCCAGTTCCAAGTTTTTATTGAGTTAGGCCACATGCCTGGCTGACCAAGCTACAGTCCTCACAGACTGAATGGCTGCACTTCACTGAAGGGCAAACTGATTAATGGATGGTCTTTACTTTGCCAAGCTTTGAGGGATCAGATTAAAAAAAAAGAACCATTTATGTATTAAATAAATGATAAAGATATAATTTTTTTACCAGACATTAGATCCCTAAATAGAAATGCATTAAGCTTGACTGTGATGTCTGAATTATTTTCCCCCAGAGGTGGGGAGATTCTGGGAAATGGATATCAGGGTGCCTGGAAATAGACATCCTTGGGACATATCTGCTGAATGAACTGAAATGCCGTTGTTGGTCAGCCTGATTAGTCAGCTCACAACGTTAATGAAGCCAAGGTCAGAGGTTGTGTATTTCTCTGAGTCAGTTAATTTTTCTCTTTCTCTGACAGTAGAATCAACTCTTGGATGAATTAGATAATCTTATAGTGAGAGTGTTTACGAATGTCCTAGCAAAGCAAATCTTTGTTACTAAGAAAGCAAGAAAATGACACCAGTTAATGGTGATCAGAAGCATTGTCATGATATATAAGGGTATTTGCAACATGAAGCATACAGTTTTTAAGAGATTATGCTAATAATTCCATTTTGCCCTGCATATCTAATAATCACTAACCATCATCTTTCTACTTACAATGTATAACTTTTTATATACATAGTTTATGTTTGTTGAATGACCCTTCCTTTATCCATTTACCAGGAAAAAAACCAAGTCCACAGTTCACACTCATGAGGTTTTTTTTGTTAATGTAAAACACATATACTTGGATAGTAATCAGTGTCTTTGTTGTACATGAGTTCATCCAGGCATGGATGGAGAAGATGAGTGTTTTGTCCAAAGCTCTACAGTTGGAAAGTGTTAGAACCAAGATTCAGACCAGATTTTCTGAATTTGAAGACAGCATGCTACATTGTCTGATTGTCTAGTGAAAGCAACAAATAAAGATAATAGTAATAGAGAACAATATGAGAACTCATAATCATCCCAAGAAGATTTTGAGTTTGTAGCAAAAAGATGCCAAAAATCTTAAACATAGAGCCATTGGTGGGGAAGAGATTGAGGAAATGTCACTGAAATAGTATATAAGAACAATAAAATTTTAGGGTTCATAAAAAGGAGAAAAATCAGAATGGTCATTAATGGATAAAATATATAATTTTGCTGATAATAAAGTCATATTTAAGTGGCAAAGAGACTGGTCACTTTTTTATATAACCAATATTCATGATGAGCCTACTATGTGTCAGCTACCATGATGTTTATTTTTAATTTTGGTGGGAAGATGGTATAATGGGCACACAATATCCAGTCTCAGGTGACTGTAATGTTAAAGCCTTTATAGGAAGCAATTTGGTGACATATTTTAATAGCAGTTTAAAATGTTCATGCCATTTATCAGTAAGTCTGTCTTATCCCTTCTAGAACTCTATCCCTAATAAGAGACAACTACACAAATATTTATATATCAAGGTCTTTATACCAACATTATTTCTTTTGACAGAGCATAACTAGTATATAAAGCAATCAATTAACAAATCAAAAGGCAACTGCATAATTATATGCAGTATAGCTATCAAAATATTATTTTGCTGTCCATATATAATTACAAGATAGTAAATGTTCATAAAGTAACTGCCGGGTGTGGTGGTGAACGCCTTTAATCCCAGCACTTGGGAGGCTGAGGTAGGAGGAGCGTCGTGAGTTCGAGGCCGGCTTGGGCTACAATGCGAGCGCAAGGCCTGCCTGAGCTACACAGTGCGACCCTGACTCAAAACACCAGGGCCGGGAGTTTGGCTCAGTGACATAAGTGCCTGTCTGACAGGTGCGAGGTTGTGAGTTCAATCCCCAGTACCGCAAAAAAAATAAAATAAAATAATAAAGTAATATAGGAAAAATCAGTATGTAACGTGGGATACACAATATGCCTTCATTTTGGAACTTGAATATATATTTGCTATTTCTGCAACAGAATTTATTTATATATAGTAAAATATGCAAACAGAGGCAGTTATTTTATTTCCTGTAACATCTTGTATAAGGCTCACCCCCGCCCTGGGAAGCAAAAATCAATTTAACTTGGCTAATATTAGTATTTTATCCATTTTTTTGGCCATAACTGCTCTTTATTCCACTTCACAGATGACATTATTCAAGATAGTGTTGCGTATTTAAGGATAAATTAGGAGAAAAGAGGCGGCAAGTCATTGTAGACATGACCTGCATTTCGCAGCTCTGTTCAGTAGAATAGTGGGTCTCTTGGAAGGACATCCCATAAGATTATAACTTGTTCTCTACTTTTAGCCTCAACCTGCTGGTTGTATCATTGTGTCTATAGTCTCAGCCATTGATCCAGTTATAAGTTCACCAGCCATGGCAAAGTCCTGTTCCTATTCTGGATAGAGGATTATCTTTCCTTCTATCTTTCTTGTCTTGGATCCTTTATGTATCTGGAAAGAACAAATCAATTTTCTCGACTTCTTAAATATCAGGCAAAGCCAGGAGCAGTGAGATCTGATTTGGTCCCGTTACCTAAATGCTCACTGCCTACTTTATATTCCATTCTGTGCTCCATGCAGCTCCACACCAAAATCCACATTCTTGGTAAACATAGTATTTACAGTAATATTCACTGGTTCCTTCGTAACATTTTAGATGTTTCAAATTACCCTATCTTTGTTTGTAGCTGGTCTTGAGGTATGAATGGAAAATGTCTAGAACCCTTGTTTTTAACCTTCTAGCTCTATTTCCTTGTCTTCTGCCCTCGACCAGTAGACATTAAGAAGAAGACATATCCAAGACTACAAGTCATGTATTGAGAACTGCTGGATGCAATGGAAGTCTTTATCCTAGATCAGCAGGCCTAAATCAGGGTAAATTAATTAGTAGCTACAGAAATTTAGTTACATTGTTCTTTTGATGAAATTGGACTTTAAAACTGAATTTTTAAGATTTTCATGAAATATGAAAATACAGCATAAAAACAAATCAGTGACTTTTTTTTTTTTTTTTTTTTTTTGGTACCAGGAATCAAACTCAGAAACTTGCAAGTGCCAGGCAGGTACTATACCACCGAGTTATACCCACTGCCAAAGGACTGATTTTTATTATTGTGTCTATAGTAGAATCTAACTTCTTTTCTACTAAAATGAAACTCATGGCTAAGCATTGAAAGTGGAAGGCCACAAGGAAACAAAACTTAGGGACAAAAGTCAATAGTTTTAGTAACTTGTTGAAACACTCCATTAAAACCAGAGATATACAAATGTACTAAAAGGAAACAAAAATTTTAATGATGTTAAATGATGCCTAAAGTAATTTTTTGTTTTTGTCTTTTTGAGACAAGGTCTCTATGTAGTTAAGGCTGGCCTTGAACTCACTTTGTAGCCCAGGCTGGCCTGGAACTCATAGCAATCCTCCTGCCTCAGCCTCCTGAGTGCTGAGATTACAGATGTGCACCCCCACATCTGGCTGATTGCCTAAAATTATTAACTATCTTGATTTTTTGTTTTCATGTAATCTAAAACAAGTTTGTGCAAATTTTATAATAATAAAAATACTTCTAAAAGATCTGTCTTGGTAGAATCAGTTCTTTAAAATTTCCCTTTCCTTGGGACAAAACAAAAACCTAAAACCAAAAAATACACGTCATTTAAAATTTTGTCACCAATAATCTTTACTTTTCAAACCACTCTAGAGAGATCACATTGCTTTCTCAAAAAAGCAGTCTTTAAACATCTATTTATTTTTGCTTTTCATTTGATTTTAACAGTCAACATTTCTCAAGTAGACCGGCCTGACTCAGAGTAGATTTCTTTATTATTTTATAGTGGTTCTTACATTGCACAACATCTGGTCATGCCTCATTTTGCCAGTAATATTTCATCCAAGACATTTTGTTCCTTTTAATTATCATACATAAGAAGTCATCTTTGTGTTATTTTTATGGTCCCAAGTATCACATAAGGCAGGCAACGGGGTTCATGTTGGGTGGGGAATAGAGAGTGGATAAAGACATATTCCAGTGCAATGGCACACAAGCACCTAAGATGATGCTGTAGCAGTGAAAACAGATGCTATGGACAAAACACAGGTTAAATTACTGACCATTGTTAATGATACAGTGTTTCATCTGTGTATATTTTATTGGTAGGGATTCCAGGAGTGAAAGCTGAAATCTGGCTTCAGAAAATCATCCATGTAATTCCTTTAGTTATTCCGTCGTGGATTGAAGACTGATGGTCAATTTAAACATCACCCAGACTGAATCAGCGTGGTGCTGAGTATAGATGACCCACCTGCAGATTGTTTCCAGCATAAAAAGGAGACCTGGAGAGGAAGAACTGTTAGTGTTGTTTGGTGATGTTGGGTTCTCCTGATGCCATGGGTTCTCCTGGAGCAGCTTGTCGAGCTTCTTTCCTGACAGGAACTTGGCTCTTCTCAACACTGGAGGAGCTCAGGACCTTGTTGCTGAGAATAGCTGTGGTTCACTTTGAGGGAGCTCTGATCCTTATGCTGAGCACTACTTCCTGTTTCCAGAGGGGAAGATGGTGTGCTGCTTATTATCCAGGAGAAGTTTGTCACGCTGGCATCCTGATATGAACTCAGCTGTCCTCATAGTCAGAGTAGCTCGGGATCTTGTTGTCACTGAGGATGGCTGTGGTACCTTTCTAGGGAGCTCTGTTTCTTAATTTGAGTGTTGCTTCCTGGGTCCAGTACAGAACCCTCAACCTGCTGTCAAAGATCCTTCATGATGCTCATATAGTTTCTAGCTTGCGTCATTGACCTTGGGGCCTTCCCAGTGCAGATCCGTGAAACAGACTTGTTTGAGTCATTGTCATGGGCTCTAAGCCTCCAGTTGGACTCATGGGAGTCATTGTCATGGGCTCTAGATCTTCAGCTGAACCTATGCGTGATATTGCCATGGGATCCAGGCCCTCACCTAGATTCTTTAGGTCTTTAGTGTGTGGACAGATTTCCAGCAGTTTCTTTGTATTTGACTCCTTGGATGACCATTATAAATAATGCAATAAAGTATGTGTCCTGTATTGTCTTGCTCTCCTTGCAAACCCTAACTACAACACATTTGATAAGACTTTATTTAGAAAGGAGAAAGAACTTCTGGTGTGCTATTGGATGGCAGGGTGACTATAACAATTATATGTTGTGTATTTCTGGAAGCTAAAAGAAAAAATTTTAAAGATTTTTTAACCATAAAGGAATGATAATGGTTGAGGTGATAGGTATATTTATCCTGACTTAAGAATTATACAGCGTACACATATATTGAGACATCATCACATGGTGAACCATGGAGATGTAAAATTTTTGTTTTCATGTGTTAGTTAAAATAAGTTTACAAATTTTAATACAAATAGTTTTTAATAAAGAGGCTATGAAATGAAAATAAAATAATAAAAAAGAAAAAAGAAGAATGATAAAGTTGAGAAAAAGTGACAGTGGAAAGACAGTTGAATAGAGGTGCTTGGTCAAATTCTTCCACAAAAGAGGAGGGGATATAAACCTGTATATGTGTATATGTAAGATAACTAAAAAGAACACTGCTGAATGTATTCGTTATTGAGAGGGAACAATTAATACTCATATGATTGGATCAATCTTGCATGTCTGTATCTATTAATGTAAGAAACCATTTTAAAGATAACGATGCGCAAATTGCAATCATTGTCAAGCTTCTATCTTCCAGTTTTGTAAACCTGCAATGTTGTGTATTTATGCTAGTTGTTTGCTTGTCTCTTTTGCTTGTTGTTTTTACTATATATGTCATTTTTTTGTTGTTGTTGTTGTAGTTTTTGTTTGTTTTGTTTTTCTTCGCTTAAATAAAATTTAAAAAAAAAAAATTCTTCCACAAAAAGGGAACAAAAATAAATAGAAAAGAAAAATAGCTGCATTTCCACTGGAGTACCTGAGACAGAACACCAGAGGGCAGTAAGGATGTGGCAGAGAGTCACAGAGTGTGGAGACACATGGCAAGTTCTTAAAGAAAGGAAGTAGGCACACAGCATTTCCTACCCTTTCTCTCCATTTAGCATCTACTCTAAATCCAAGGGAACTTTGCCAATAAACTAAAAATAGAACTGCTGTGTGATCCAAACATCTCACTATTGACTTTATATTCAAAGGAAATAAAAATCAGTAAGTTGAAGAAACATTACTACTCCCATGTTTATTGCAGTATTATTCACAATAGCCAAGAGATGAAATCAGCTAAGGAATTTATTGGTGGTTGAATGCATTAAGACAATGAGGGATATATAAACAATTGGATATTATTTATCCATCAAGAAGAATGAAATTCTGTCATTTGAAGCATCATGGACCTAGAGGATATTATGAAAGTTATAGGTCATTATAAGGGGAAATAGACCAGGCACAGAAATACAAATATTGTATTTTCTCACTTATGTATAGAAGTTAAAATAATGATCTTATGAAAACTGAGAGTAGTATATTGGTTAGCAAAGACTGGAAATAGAGGAAGTTATGGAGAGAGGATAGTTAATGTGTACAGGGGTGCACTTGGATAAAAGGAACAATTTATAATGTTTTATAGTGTGGAAGGGTAACTGTGACTGAAATAATTAATTGTGTATTTCAAAATAGCTAGTAGACAGGATTCTGAGTGCACCCAAGCCAAAGAAATAATAAATGTTTCAGGTACTAAATGTATTAGTTACCCTGATCTGATCACTATTTATTACATACATGTATTGAATGCTATGCTGTACTCCATAAATGTGTATAATTACTGTGACAGCTAAAATTTTAAAATATGTTAAAAATAACATAAAATACATACAAGTCACTGTGCCAAGTATGATGAAGAATACAATGACAAAAACAAAGAAATTGATAACAACATAAACTATCCTTGCTCCCAAAGATTTTATAATACTCTAGAAGATAAAAGTATAAACAGTGAATGGAACTAAAGAGACCACACCTTATGTTGTGTTTAAAATCATTAATGAGTCAGACATGGTGACACATGCCTTTAATCCCAGCACTCGGGAGACTGAGGCAGGTGGAGTGTTGTGAGTTCGAGGCTGGCTTGGGCTACAATGAGAATAAGGCTGGCCTGAGCTACGTAGTGTGACCCTGCCTCAAAAAAAGTAGGACTGGGAGTTTGGCTTAATGGCTTAAGCACCTGCCTGGCAGGTGTAAGGTTGTGAGTTCGATCCCCAGTACCCAAAATAAATAAATAAATGAAATAAAATAAAATAAAGTCACTAATGACTGGGGATGTAGCTCAGTGGCTCTATGTCTGCCTCACAAGAACAAGGTTGTGAGTTTGATTTCTGGTACCAAAAATAAAAAATAAAGTAAAATAATTAATAAAATAATTACTGCTTTTAAGTAATTTGAAAAGCTAATCAAAGGTAAAGAATTGAAACCTGTTCTGAAATTTCTGTAAGTGGAGAAGTTGGGGCAAATAATGATACATGGAAACCATATCAATGCTTTAGTAGCCTGAAACTGCCAACTTTACTTGCTGAAATTTTATATTGTATCTGTTTCTAAATTCCTATCTCCATTTTCATCATTATTTGCCACTTAGTCTATTATAATAACTTTTTCATAAGGATTTATTGTTAAACTATGTAAGTGCTTATATCTTTTGTTACATGCCACATGCTGTATCTAACCACCTTTCACACAATCTCAGTTCTGAGGTATGATGTGTTGCCATTTTACAAAAGAAGATTTTGACACTTGAAGCTGTTGATGGGAGAACCAGGACTTTTACCCTGTTTTCTAAGAATCAGTTATCAAAAACTAAGCATCTCACACATTCACCTTGTTCAATATCAGGATCATATATTTTGGACGAATTCAGTGCTGACTTTTATTATCAATAAAAATATTTTCTATAGATACTTTTGAGTTACAATGGTAGAAATGGTAAGTTGAATAGTGGTAATTAAGACAACATGGTCCAAAAAGACTATAAATATCTATTATCTGGTTCTAAGCAGAAGAGGTTTCCAACCCTATAAAGCATATTTCTACCATTGCAGAGAATCAATTCATTTAAAACAAAATTGATTAAATATATATTAGGTGCCAAACACTGTTCTGGATAGTATACAAAATACAAAATATTGATACTTTGCAGATCTTATACCTCACAGTATTAATTAGAGGGGAGGAGTAGTAATGAGTGAGATAATTAAACATGTAAATACAAATACTATTAAATATTAATAAATTCCATGAAGGTCATGACATTAAGTGATGATGGAATGAAGATAATCTGTCATGGGTGACACCCTGGATTGCTATGAATGAGATGGCTGAAGACCTATAACACTCATGAAAATATGAAATATATGAAGAATTAGCCATGTGTAGACTGAGATTAGGTTGTTCCACACAGAACCAAAAGGGCACAGTTATAGGGTAGAAATGAACTCAGAATGTGCAAAGAAGTTTGGTATGCAAGCAAAATTTACAAAACAAAAAATAAGGTAAAAAAAAGTGGGATGGAACTAGAGCCAGTAGATTTAATAGCTGTGGTTAACTGGGATGATATTTCAGTGCACTTTCAAAATCTTTCAAAACTTTAGAAAGAGGAGTAATGGTCTGACTTGCAAGCAAGAGGATAAAGCCAAAAGATAAAGCCAAAAGATTTGTTGTTTCTAATAGCTGTGATAAGTATATTTGACTGAACTGAGAAACACAGATTAAATCACACTTTTGAATGTGGCTGATAGATCACAGAGGCACATGCTTAACTTGGTTCCTATTTCAGGTCCCAGGCCCCTTTGTCTCTGATGCTGTTTCCTTGCTCTTCTTCCTGGCAGCCATAAGCTAACTAACTTTGCTCCACCATGACCTTCTTCCATGTTTCTGCCATGGAACCAGCTGAAACCATAAGGAAAATTAAACATTTTATTCTTTCCATTACACCTTTTACTCTCTCCTCCATGTTCTAATCCTCTATCCCATCTTTACAAAGTCTGCCTCTTTGTTTCCTACCATCTCTCCTGTATTTTATATTATTTATATTTTAGATTTCTCATATAAGAGAAACCATGTGATATTTAACTCTCTGTGACTGAATTACTTCATTTAATACTATAATTCCATGTCTTGGTTACTTTTCACTCATTGCTGAGACAAAACACCTAACACCCAAAATTAGGGAAGGAAAGCTTTATCTATCTTACAGTTTTTGGAGGTTTCAGTCCATAATCAGCTGGCTCCAAGGTAGGGTGGCATGGCACTGGGGCAACACTTCAAAGCATCACCAGCAAAAGCAGCCAGAGCCAAAATAGGGGGCAAGAACAAGCCTCTTCTCCTCCCTTACATTGTACACAGGACTCCCCCCGCCAGGGTGGGTGTAGCATTCACAAATCTCCTTGCCTTCCTTTGCACAGGATGAGGATGGTTACAAAGTAAGACCCGTGGCTCCCTGCTGAGTCTCTCAGCTAAACTTCTGACCTTCTCAAATTGACACAATGACCAGGTAACTGCTTGTGCTCTACACCCCAGGATGTAGAGTTGCTGCCTTACTTAACTAAGCTTCTTGACTTCTCAAATTGGCACAATGTATAAACCATAACAATCCACCTCTTCGTAACTTGACAACCAGACACATTTCTTTAAATCGGTCTCCAAATACAAAGGCATGCTTAATCTTAGCATTTTGTAACTTGAACATTATAACCCATCTTAACAATCCTTAAGAACCAACATTAAGTCTATCAACATTATATTACATTAGGAACATTTTGTCCTTAGATCCCCAAAGACTTATGCCCATCCCATTATACAAAAGGGATTTAGTCCATCTGTAAGAGTTGCCAAAGTCCTAATAGTTTCAGCATTACAGGAGCTTCCTTTCTGGCCAAACACATTTTAAATCATCCTGCTGGGCTCTTTGCTCTTGATTCCCAACATAAATCTGGCTAAAAGCCCCCCAAAATAGCCAGGCCACTGCTTAAACATTAGATTGCCTTGACATTTCTTTGTAAAGACTAATCAGTCCTTTGCCCTTAATCTCAGTCTCAGGCAAACTCTGTGGGCATGAGCAGAATGCAGACAAACTTTCTGCCAAGGCATAACACACATGTGGAGTCCAACCACCAAGGCAGTCCTTCTTCCCAGAAGAAACCTCCTGAGCCTGGTCTTTACCATCAGGCTTTCTATCAGCCTTCTGCTGTTCTGAGTTCTGACCAGAATCTCCCCTACAGGACAGCCTAAGCTGTTCCAGCTCTATGCATTCCGGTTACATCTCTGAACCTTTCCAAACTCTTCCCACAAGCCATTCCCCAAGGCTCTTGAACCACATGGTCAGGTTTAGTAACAGCAACAATCCCACTCCTCTGGTACCAAATTCTGTCTTGGTTACTTTTCACTCATTGCTGAGACAAAACACCTGACACCCAAAATTAGGGAAGGAAAAGTTTATTTATCTTACAGTTTTTGGAGGTTTCAGTCCATAATCAGCTGGCTCCAAGGCAGGGAGGCATGGCACTGGGGTGACACTTCAAAGGAGCACCAGCAAAAGCAACCAGAGCCAAAATAGGGGGCAAGAACAAGCCTCTTCTCCTCCCTTATATTGTACACAGGACCCCTCCCCCTCGTGGGTGTAGCATTCACAAATTTCCTTGCCTTCCTTTGCACAGGATGAGGATATTTACAAAGTAAGACCCCTAGCTCCCTGCTGAATCTCTCAGCTAAACTTCTGACCTTCTCAAATTGACACAATGACCAGGTAACTGCTTGTGCTCTACACCCCAGGATGTAGAGCTGCTGCCTTACTTAATTAAGCTTCTAGACTTCTCAAGTTGATACGAAGTATAAACCATAACATTCCATTTTCCATGCATTTTCTTGAAATTGCATTTCATTTGACTTTATAGCTGAAAAATTCTACATTATGTATGTATACCACACTTTTTTAATCTATTTCTCTGTTGATGGTGATCTAAGCTATTTCCAGAGCTTAGCTACTGCAGGTTATTAAGCTGCAAACATGAATATCACAAAGATGCATGAATTAAAAAACAAATAGCAAACATTTCTACTTTTATGTTGTGGTTGTGAGATACTATATTTCAATGACAGGGAAGCTGGCTAGTTCATTATTATCCAGTATGGAATTTTAGATGGAGATGGAAGAGAAATAAACCTCCACTGCAGGCGTTAGTGCTATTTTCCAACATTTGTTTCTGTGCTCCTACTAGGAAATGAGACACTGTATTTCATTATCCATTTCAGTTAAGCTTGGGCATATGAGTTACTTTAACTAAATGAAATAAAACAAAATTAGAACAAAGTAACTACAATCACTTTTTCAGAGAAGCTCAAACTTGAAACTAGAGAATTTTCCAACACATTTTTCTGCTGCTGTACAATCATGAAAATGCACATATCTAGGAGTAGGAGCATGAACTGAAAATTAACAACAAGCAGAGCCAGTGTATGCAAGGCAGCTGCTCTGGGGACTCACCTGGATCTACATCAAACTATATGCTGAGAGAGAAAATAAATGTTATATTTAATTAAAAATTGTCAATAAAACATGTAAATATTGGAGTTCGTTATGCAGCTTACCATAGCCTTTTCTGACTAAGATTCTTGATTTTCTTTTACCTGCATTTTAATACTCAGTTTAAAGATACTTGTATGGGAAAATTTTCAACAATAATTTATTAAGTGCAAAATAATATATTAACCAGCTATTAAAAGGCCACAGGGATGGTTAATCCTTCATCACATATCCATCACTCAGATTTGAAGGCTAAAGTAATTAGTGTGTATTATTGACATTAAAGCAATGTGTCATATCATATAGTTGTGATACTGTGCCATGGATCAAACAAATCTGAAAATAAGCAAGAGTGTCTTTCTTGAGCTGGGCTTTCCTCACCACTACTAACTTGTTTTGCATTCTCCTACTTCGTGTGGCAATAATTCTACAAAGTAAAGAAAATGTCATTATTTTATTTTATAGATAAAAAATGACTTTCAGGCATTATAAAGAGTTCATTTGTGATGACCTAACCTAACTACTAGAGAGTTGAGCCCTAAATAAGAATTCAGTATGTGTTTTCTTAAAACAATAGACAAAGTGATATAAATTCCCCTAAACTAACACCAAAAAAACAGGAACTTTTGAAAGCACAATTCAGCATCACAGTTTTTCATTTAATAAACTCATGCTGAACCATTTTGTAATCTGCCATTTTAATCAAAAGTTTACTTTGTTAAAATTATTTTATTAAAAATGAATCTAATTAGTTGGGTAAAGAAGCTCACAGAGGGCACATTTAAAATAATTGTAAAAATAATTTATTTTCCAATTTGATTCAACAATTATATAGGTTCTATTTATATGCAAATGATAGGCAATCTCATTGTTATCATAGTATACTAAAGACAAAAGGGATCCTGAGATAGATATTGTTTAGCTAAATTATTTTGCCTCAAAACCAGTACAACTGATTCTCAGGTGAAAAAATAAGTACATTAAACAATCTACCTATAGTGCTTGTGGGATTTGAAAGCAGCAAATGTAGCATTCTTTGTACTTCATGGGAAGTTTGTGTCAGTGTCTTTGTTGATGTCATTGACTTGGCAGTGGTATCAATCAGACTGGAGGTGATCTACAGACTAGAGTAGGACAGTAAGGAAATCTACAATCCTAGGACACAGATGACTCCACTTGGCTGCAGTCATCTCTAAGTGAATCCAAAATAAGAAACTGGAAACCACAGATGGCAGTGAAGACATGAATGGCAAACCTGCACAGATTACAAGGAAGCCATAAGTAAAAATTCAGATGAACAGACTGCAAGAGGAAAGAAACAAGACTTCATCTACACTGGAAGGATGGAGGGGAGTGAACCAACTTCCGAAATCCAACTCTTTGCCTCTACATGGCCTTCTGTGTGTATAATCTGCCAAAGTTTTCCATTCTCAAGCACGTATGTTTTAACCATCTAGCACACAATTTTTTTTTTAATCCCTGGAACATTTTATGCAGATATGAATTCTTTACACTGAGTTAATTGCTAATTGTTGTGTCCCAGAGGAAACTATATTTATCTCACCATGCTTTTTGGGTTGTTTGCACTTATTAACATTTGTTTAATTAGTTAATTTATACTCAACTACTTTTTTGCTCCTTATCCATTTTCCACAATAGGTCAGGACTGGTTTAGGCGATGACTGGTTTGGGGGAGTCATTGCATCACAGAACTTTCTGGATTGGAGTCCTACTACTTAGAATGAAATAGTGGATAAACGATTGCTGTGTCCTGCCCAAGAGTCTGGCCTAGGGGTGGATGTTTGCCCTTCTTCTCTATGAGCAATACTGATGTGTCACTTCTGACATCTGGAGGCAAAGACAAAATATTTTCTGGGAAGAAATTCAGACTTCATCAGATTCTATTTCTGTCTCCAAATCAGCAGTTTCTGTGTTTAATTAAGGAGAAAATAAAGACACTGCACATGTGAGTTAACACTGAACTGACATATCCTGGTATTATATTAAGAAATGTTCATAGAACTTTGCTCCAAAATGACAAAACTGCTCCCAGAATGTGAAATGAAACAAGCTGACTAATTCTTCATTTAGACACATGAATTATTAATTAGTGATGTATTAAAGCTAAATGCAGTATAGTTAAATCTAAGTATTTGAGGCTCAAAATTAAAAATCCATATCATAAAGTCTTCTTCACATGCACTTTGCCTGCCTTCTATGCACTTTTACAGCTGCTTTACACACTCTGTCATGAACACATCTGAAAAACCTAGAGAAGAGTCCTAGTTACACCATCCTACTTAACCTAGGAATGTAATTTCTGAAGTGTCATTTTACTACTTCCAACCTCAAAGTTTTATGCTAAGGAAGAAATATCGCTTGATATGAACTCTAAAACTCTTCATGCTGTCGTAGTGTCCTATAGTATAGATGTCGAGGTAGCACCTGGAAAGACTTTCTCCTTTTTCCCTCTCAGCAATAAGATCTACTATAACAAGTACTCTATTCTGGTGTTCTTATTCATTTTCTTCCCTACCACCCAAGCTCTCTTTCTGGAAAGTTACTGGCTTGATAAATGAAAGAAATAAGCAAAGCCATTTATCCTGAAAATATCCAGCTGGTGTGAGATTTTGGCCTACAGTACATACTAATTAAATAGAGAAACATTTGAGATTTAAAAAAAAAACTTAATTTACTAATTAAAAGACAAGTACTATTCTCAAATTGTCCCTTTGGCTTATTGTGCATTTCAAGAATTAATTAACAATACAATCAGGCTACAGTTGTGAAATGCCAATATGGATGTGATTTGAAGATGCAGCTTCTGTTTCCCATGATGACTTCCTGGGTTTTGTTTTGTTTTTCAAATGGGAACTGCAACCTAATGAAGATACTGGGTCTTTCAATTTGTCTGTGTAAAATTAAAACGAGTTTGTAGAGTCTTGCAAGCTCTGCACACAACTCAATGATACATTTAATGGTGCATTGCCTAGCCCCTGACACAGGCATGTGTCTTGATTAGATTTCTTTAATTGTTTACTAGAAATGAGGAACATAAAGTCACTTTGGGTTTTGATGATGTCCATATGTTGAACACTTTTGAACTGGGTGATAATAATGCCTCTTGGGTGTAGAACCAGCTCATCTCATAGACTGAGTTCAAAGTAGGTTAATGCCCTGAGGTACTGAGGGAAAGAAAAAACAGAAATGCACTCTCATTCTCACTCTGTCTCTCTGCCTTGAAATTTGAGCTGGCCAAGGAACAGTGTTAAAAAGTGGAATAGAAGACATTTTTAAAAATTTGGATTTAGTAACTTGTTACTTCTTCTTTCTTTGCTATTTGGCCATATTCTGATTCATTTTGCCCAGAAAGAACACACATGACTATTTGTATAATGCACAGCCCTATACTCAGCAGTGACTAGAGAAGAGGGAAGTGCTAATCAACACTGCAGGAGACATGGGTATGGGAGGAGTTAGCAGGAAGAAGAGGAGCCCCTCATGGCCAGACTTTCCTGGTGGATATTCTCTTGTCTTGCAGTAAAGATCCAATGCTGGCAAGTGAAGTTGTTGGTCTGGAAAGGGAACCAGGAAAACGCTCAGGGTTCTCTTCTTCCTTTATCAAACTTCTCTGAGAAAAATTTTAAAATCATAATATGCTCCTCTCCATAGTTCTTAGCCTGTGATTTAGTGACCCCATTTTTGTACTTTGATTTGGATATTTTACCTACAACACAATTATTTCCTCTATGGGAAAGGATTTTTCAACTGCTTACATGGTCACAGTTACTCCTTTGGAGGTATAGAAAATATGTGAATCTCCTCCAATGGATCCATTATGTAAAGTAGAAGACTGATGTGATGCAAGGGTTTCCAAGTTAAAATTTTTTAAATTATTACTTCATATTGAAAATTAGGGTCCTTGCAGGGGATTTAGCTCACTGTCATAAGCGCCTGCCTGGCAGGTGCAAGGTTGTCAGTTCAATCCCCAGTACCAAACAAACAAA
>RJWM01007555.1:0-43085 GCA_004363535.1 Dasyprocta punctata | reverse complement strand
AACAGTAGCAATTAAAGTTCCATAACTTACTAAATAGGCAATATCTTAACAGTGAGGGTCACTGAATCTTGAAATAGATTATATTTTCTCACATTCAATTCTTAGTGGTTTTCAACTAGTACCTTGTTTTTCTTGGTATTTTTTCTGAATAATTTAATTTTATCTTGTCACTTGGAAACACGCTGATGAAAGAGGCATGACATGAATTTTGGTATCTGTAATCCATTATTATGCCCTTTTTTGCATCAGTTTATTCATCCATCAATTCACAAGCATTTACCATAATAATGGTATTAATAATAGGTATCACTTCTAAGTGACTAAATTGTACTACTGCATTTGAAATTATAGCCACAAAGATGTATAATTGAGAGTATGTGTCCTTAATGAACTTGAAGACTAACAGAGGCAGCACCTGCACAAACAATAGTGCTAAACTGTGTTTAAGGAAGTAGATACAACTGGGAAATATGGGAACATAAATGACAGGCATTTAAACCAGTCTTAGACACTAGCAAGTTTTTCTGGAGTTAGTGACACTATTTAGCAATTTCTATAGTGCCAATTTCAAAGTTTTGATATTTGGGGGTACATGATGAGTACAAACATCCTTTATTCTCATGGATCTTTTGGATCCTTTAGGGAAATAAAGTGGTAATTAGGCAGTTAAGCCTCAGTTCATAGAAGATGGAAATGTAGCTCATTAGAACATGCATTAAGAGCAAGTTTAAACAGCCAGAAGAAAATTTACCTACAAAAATTGATATATCAAGTCAGATCCAAAGAATCAGATGTCTCAGAAAGTAAACACATGAAAAAACATAACATTTTAAGGGAACTTAAAAGGCATATTACAATTCTTCTTCGCTGAAGTCTGAAATATAAGGTAATCCTGATGTGAACTGGGAAACTGGCATGGTGCTTGGTTAGATTTCAAAATGACTTGTAGATTATATCAACATGCTTATGTTGTATCTTTAAAATAAAGACAGCTATAAATGTGATTTTTATAAAGAAATTAGAAATACAATCAGTATTTATTAAACTACTTTGACCTATTGTGGTGAAACTTGAACTAGAATCTAGGCTCCAAGTTTTCCCTAAGTCCATGATTTGGGCTCACTACCAAAATCTGCTATTCAGCGATAGGTTCTGTATGCCACCTCCACAGAGGAATTTCTTAAGGGAAAATGTGTAGTTGTGAAGGATTTCTTTTTATTCTATCAGTAATCATTATTTTCCTTATACATCTAAAACCAAGACTCCAGATCCGTTTTCAAATTTATATCTGGATATTCTCTGAAAGTTATTGTGTATGAATTGGGTGAATAATCTTTAAGAAAGTTATTAGAGAGCTAGAGAGGCTCTCTGAAGACATCTTCCAACCACATTTGCAAGCTGAAGATTTTGGGAGGTGTATTTTGTTGTTCTTGTTATTATTTTTGTAGGAAAAATAAGCATTGATTCCAGTTTTAATTATGTTCTAGCTCCTTTAAGTTGATGCTTTAACTTCTGCCCCACATGCATTTGCAAAACATACCACCTTCTGGACAACCCAGTAATACGCCTGATTCACCTAATCTTAGCCTGTTGCTTTCCTAGTCATCCCCCATTCCTGGAAAGGAGTGCTTCTCCTATCAGTGCACTCTTTAAATATAAAGCAACAAATCCAGTGTCTACACTCCCAGTCACCATGAGACTTTCACAACCCAAACCACTAGATGCTTGTCCTAAGTACACTAGGTCCAGGTGCAAAGAAACTAAGGACAGTCCCAATGCCTCTGAGACTGATGGAATTATTAAAATTAACCAGCCTTCAGCCTGTTTAGTCTAACTGGTTCCTTCCCATGGAAACAATAAAGACATTTTCAGCCCTGTCCCTCTGATTTTCCACTGACCCTGAGAAGTCTCTGCGTGCACTCTCAAGGAATAATGCATCATCTCTTTACACGGGGATCTGTCAATTGCCTCATTATATGCATTTAATGAGATAATATATATGTATGTATTTTGGGGGGGTTTGGATATATATATATATATGTGTGTATATATATATATCCAAATCATAAGGAAACCAATTAGAACATATCCTTGCTATGGAACTCTTTAATGCATTCAGAGTTTATTTTGTCAAATTGCTTTTATACATGGAATCTCCTTTGATCATCTCACTAATCCTCTGAGTGAAGTGGTTCAGCTGTGTCTTCTCCCCAGTGGGGAGCAAAAAAGCACAAAACCATCAATTTGCCCAGAGTCATGTGGCTGTGGGGTGGCAGAGCCAGAGCTGGGAACCAGATGCCCTGATCTCATTCATAGCTCTGGGTACTGTGCCAGGTCTTGCTGTTGCCAGAGGAGGCAGAGTGAACAAGAATTTTATTCTCTTGGCCCCTGAAAATGGGAACAAATTGGAGTGTGGGGGCATCTGAAATGGTTGCATATCTAATTAATTAAAATATGACCTAAATAAAATAAATCAAATTAATTGAATAGCATGTTTTTAACTAAATGTGTTTTAGGACAGTATTAGTGAATGAAAATGATTTGTGTGTAATTAATATCTAGGCATATAAACTCATAATTAAAAAATCCTTTGACTAATTGTTCTCTGCAACACTTAAATTCTTCTAATGCAATGTTATTAATTTGACTTGTCTGATGAGTAAAACCTATAGTGTTATGTAAAACAAAAGTGAATAAATCACTGAAATGAATTTATCTCAGCTGAATTAATGGAGTTAGACATGACATTGGAAATGATCAAACCCAAATTCTTATTTTTACATAAAAAGAGCTTGACTTTTTTCTGAAGTACT
This sequence comes from Dasyprocta punctata, assembly GCA_004363535.1. Taxonomy (NCBI): domain Eukaryota; kingdom Metazoa; phylum Chordata; class Mammalia; order Rodentia; family Dasyproctidae; genus Dasyprocta; species Dasyprocta punctata. Next base: position 40,272 of record RJWM01007555.1, on the reverse strand, counting down.
ACAGGTCAACTGTTGATAGATTTAAAAAAAAATCGGTAGTATTTTGAATCTGTTTGTGGGTCTTCATGTCTTCTGTTTGTTAAAATTATACCTCTTTGTCCTTTGCCATGAGATTTTGTGATGTTATACAATGAACAAGGCGGAATACATTACTCTGCCCTGTTTATGTTAAGTGACAGACAAGATTTTGTTGATCAGTGCCATGGGGCAGAATTGTCAGTTGGACTTTTCTTGGGTGAAACCACAATATGTATTATTTGTTTCTGTTCACTCTCCTGTACCACTGTAATTTGCCAAGAAAACACAAAAGAACGAGCCACTGACTCAAGAATGACAATGAAAAGATTCAAGGGCACCATTTGAGGCAACCCTCCAGCTGGGAGCCGGGGTCAACAGAGCTCCAAATATGCTGATATGAGAATATGAAAGATATATATATACTTGCTAATGTGAGCCACTAAACTTTAAAATGCTGTACATTTTTTTTTTCTAAACCAGTATTGCAGCATTAGCTAACTCATACACGAGGCTATTGATTTTTCTGTCTTCTATTCCAAGAATCTTTTTATTACAAATATGTTCATCAGTATTAACTTGATTTAGTTCTATACATTTTCTAAAGATGTACAAAATCCCTCAGAAATGTAATCTCATTTACTATATTTTAGCATCTTGATGCATTTTCCAGGCAAACAAAATGTGTCGTTGAAAGTACACTCAGAATAACCAAAAATCCTATGCTGAACTAAAACTAATTTTTTTCTGTATCTTTTTAGGCAAGAACAGCCTGCTTACATGCTGAGCAACTCACTTGCATACCTGGAGTTATTTGAGGTCTAAGCAAGACACCAAACTTACACAAAGTTGCTCTTAAAACAATCCAAATTATGGGTTTTTTTTCCTCTATTAATTGTAATATCCACCTTTAGTACCCACTACTAATCAGTCTCTCTTTAAAAATATTGCTTATTAAATGAAGTGAAATGTTCTAATGTGGGCAGATTCATAAAAAACCTTATGTACTTCATTAGAAAATAGAGTTGTACAGTTTACCATGATTCTGTATCTATCACCTCAGTTGAGTTCATCAGGACAGGTGCCATTTGGGGGGATAAAACCGAGACTTGAAGAAATTAATTTAAGTCATGCAGTTAGGAAATGACCAGTTCTAAATTTTATATACTTTTCTGAATATCGTATAAAATCCAAGAGTTGAGATGAGAGTGCAAGAGAGATAGACATAGACAGAGAAAGATGAACAGAGTTAAAAAGGACAGTGGAAGAAAGAGAGAAAAAGTGTATACACAATAACTCATTAGAATCAGTGTCTCACACAGTCATAGCAGGGGGGCTTGGCCCAAGTCTCTCTCCTGCTGTATCTGATCAATGTAGGAGACGCAAGGCCCGTGCATTGGTCCTGCGTGTCTGGCAACTTCTCCAAAGCTGGAATTCAGTGCACAAAAAAACATGTTAGCCAGGGGCATGTGAATGGAGTGGAAAAGTACTCTTGAAAATGTGTTTAATTTCTTTCAGATGTCCCCCATCAGCTGGTTGTTGGCCTGCTTTTCTGTTTTCCATTTAGTACCTTTTTAGTCACATCTTCAAATATAAGATGAGTGAGAATGGAGTTTTTTAACATGAATGTTGCACATCCACATTCATATATGCCCTTATAGAATACAAAACATAAACACACAAAAATACATAAAATAGATCTATATATGTACTTTAAAGAACTTAGTCACCTTTGATTTTTTTTTGGGGGGGGTCTCATCTAGTACTGCTCACAGAAGAAAACAATAATAAATCATTTATAAAAATGGCCCAGTCTGTCCTATTGGGAAATATAGTCAGACAGACTTTCTCATAAATTGTTTAGAATAATGCAAATCTCCAGTACTTTTCTTTGATATGTGTGTTAAGAAGAAAATCACAAGCTTTGAAAGGTAATTTTATTGGGTGTTGGGGGATGAAGTTTGCTTGGGGAGGAGGAAAGTGATATAGTAGTAAAATTTGTGTATTTTAGCACATAGAAATGCAAAGGTTTTTTTTGTTTGCTTGTTTTTGTTTTGTTTTGTTTTTGTTTTTGTTTTCTCAATTCCTTGCTAAAGAATGCAGCCTGGGTCATTTTAAGAAAAATTCAACAACACAAAGCAAAAGCAAAATAGTTAACCAGAAGCTAGAAACCACACACAAGTATACCGATAGCTGTAACCAAGTAGTTGATTGATAGAGAGATAGTTAACTTTCCTCTCTGTGGTTTTTTCAGGAGTTTTTCTCTTGTGGGGGACTTAGGTTGCATTTGCGTTGATTCTTCCAAGCCAACCATTCTGAATCACTCACTCTCTTGCTCATCCACTGAAAAAGAAACAACTTTCCAGCCTGGCCCTTGAAAAGTGCCTCGTTTGGGTAAGATTTACCTGGGACTCATTATTTAAATATGAGTTTCTTTTTTTTCCTCCTTCTAAACAAGCAATTGTTCAAATTAAAAATGCAAGGGGAAGCCGGGCGTGGTGGTGCATGCCTTTAATCCCAGCACTCTGGAGGCTGAGGTAAGTGGAGCGTTGTGAGTTCCAGGCCAGCTTGGGCTACAACGTGAGCGCAAGGTCGGCCTGAGCTACATAGTGTGACCCTGCCTCAAAAGACTAGGTTAGATCAATTTTACATGTCTATATGTGTTAATGTAAACAACCATTTTGAAGATAACAATACGCAATATTGCAACCATTGTCAAGTTTATATCATCCTGTTCTGTAAACCTGTAATGTTACTGTTGTGCATTTACTCTAGTCATTTGTTTGTCTCTTTTGCTTTTGGACTTTCTTATATGTGTCTTTTTTTTCTCTTAAATAAAAATTTAAAAAAATAAAATTAAAAAAAAAAAAGACTAGGGCTGGGAGTTTGGCTTAGCTGCTTAAGTACCTGCCTGGTAGGTGCAAGGTTGTGAATTTGATCCCTGTTGCCACAAAAAAAAAAAAAAAAAAAAAAAAAAACAGGAATGCTTAACTTACCTATGAGAAACAATGGTCCTAAAGGGTATAAAATGTGCTCGTTAAAAATTACAAACAGATGATCTGTCAGTTCATTGTCATTCATTTCAGATTTAAGAGCCTAAAGGTGTCTTTGGCACCTTACCTGTACTATCACATCAGGCAACTTGCATACATTTTCATCATTACAATAAAATTTGTTTGATAATTATGTTTGGCCCATTATATGCTGTCGTCCACAGTTAAAAAACAATATGAAGGCATTAAAAGTCATTAAACACTGTATAAACTCATATTGAAAGTTGAATATTTAGCTAATATATCTCATTTTATTTAACCAATAACCTAGGGTTGAACATGTAAATTATTTTCAGTTTTTACTTATTACAAAGAATGCCATAATAATGGGAACATCATAATCGGAAAATCTCAGTTGTTTTCATAATTAGTTCCTTTATTTATTTATTTATTTATTTTCTTTTTTGATACCAGAAGTCAAATTCAGGGCCTCATGTTTGCCAGGCAAGTTCTGTGCTGCTGGGCTATATCCCCAGTCACCTAATTTTCTTTTAGAAACATTCCTACATATACAATTACTGAGTCAAAGAATATAATCCTTTTGATATACATTTTCAGCTGATACCTAAAAATGTGGCACTAATATTTATTCCTGTTAATGATAGGAAGTTACTTTTATTTCCTGTACATTTGGCCACTATGATCATTGTAACTTATTCTCATGTTATTTTTAATATACATTTTAGTGAAACATAAATTTTTGTGTATTTAATCCTCAAGGTATATACTGATTTGTGAGTTTTTATTCATACTATTCAAAGTAACACCAGAATGCTTAATTTATGTTGACCTCAGGCATTGTATTGAAGAGTTGGGATGCAGAGGTGATAAAGACAAGCAAGGACCATCATGCAATACAATTTGCAACACTTCCATCATTGTAATAACGTTGTTCTTTGCAGAAAGAAGATGTTAAGGATGCCATCTAACCCTAGTACTATGCTTTGTACTATGCTTCTTCCACTTAAAAATGTTTCTTTTTTCATATGTCTGCAAAGGCCAAGAACTTTTAGTTTTACATAAAAATAGAAAATATCATAGTTTAATATTTTGCTGTAATATTTCTTCAGAACAACTCTCCTCAATATATTAATGTTTCAAAAAGTATTTGTATTATTCCCAGAGTAGACACTTTGATTTGACTTGCCTTAATCTTTATCAGTTGGGGAAAACTGACATATCCTTCATCTGTTTCACCACAGGTTGTATTCATTCTTCTGAGCCACATTTAGCTCTTAAGTATTAGCTGTGATACTTTTAGCGCTTTTTCTTACATACTACTTTCAGTTCTTGTTCATGCTATATAAGATCTCAGACCTAAAATAAAAACATTATTATTATATAGATAGATTTAATTTCTAGAATTTGTTTTGTCACATTCACTTTAAAGTTGTCATTATTATCAATACTAGATTTGATAAAATGACACTTCATTTGTGAATTCTCTATTTTTCTTTATTTCAAGAAGTGCTAAGCTATCATCTCATAATTTTTAGAGTGCATGACTATACCATGGCAGGTAGTATTAAACACTTAAGATAATCTTATTTCTCTTAGATAGGAATAACTTAGACTATGTATGTAATGTTTTGGTTATAATCAAATTTACTTCAAAATTTGTGGGCATATATTGTTTATCTTTGGCATTTGGTGATGCAAAAAATATGAAGTGAACCTCTTTTATTTGTTACTGTGATGACCATCATTTGTATTAAGCTACTCATTTTTGGCTTTATGATATTTCTTTTTCACTTTGAAATTAAAAGAAATTAGGTTTTCATCTTGATATTGTTCTCTTTTCATTCAATATTTCTTGGTGCATGGTAATTTGCAAATTTAGAAAAGCATCATCTCAACCTAAAAAAGTCTTGCCTGTGCAATTTTTTTTCAATTGTTCCAACTCTGTCTGTTTAGGAATACCTTGTTTGAATTATAAAAGTTATGAGATCCTGCATCCGCTCTTAGTATTTCTTAAATAACATCTCTTCATGAATGATGTCAATAAGGTTTCATTTTTCTTAACCATGCCTGGAAAGTCATCATTTTATAGATTAAAAATATGTTCAATCTCCTCATTTTATTGAATAACTCTGATCTGCCTTATACTTGGCAAGTTGTAAATAGAAGCCATATGTATATAATACAGTGTCATAATCCTTGCCTGCAATTCATTAATTATATAGTTATAGGAAAGCAAGATATCTAGTAAAGTAGTTGTGGATAACAGCAGATTATCAGATTGTTAAAATTATTTAAATTCACCGAACATGTGTGTAAGAATGTGAATATAGTAAGTGATAAAATTGTTGAGGGAAGGGAGACTTGAACTATACCTTAAAGGACTATGAAAATTTAGACAGGAGAGAAAAGAAGGAAACATCTACCTGTTCGAAAGTATAATTATAACAATAATTATTATAACAACCATCATCCCAAGTGACAATTTCCAAAGTATTTTATTGGCAGCCTTTTATGTTATCTTCTCAACTGTTCTTTGAGCAAACTATTGCTCCAACTCATTGGAGAAGAAACAAATGCTTAGTGAAGGGTGTAGCCTGTATTTAAACACAGACTGGTTAGATTCCAAGGCATAAAATTTTAACTGCCAAACTTTACTGCAAAGGACCAAAGAGTCATTACTAATAACAGTGAGTGTATTATGTGTAGAAAACAACTAGAGTGAAGTACAATGATGAAAATAGCAAGTATTCATGAAATAATCTTTCAGAATATGATCAAATCAGCAACATTTAGATTTAAGAAGTCCTGAATGTCATTCACATCCATAAGATGCAATTGATTGGACAACTTATCAAGTATTTTCAATTTATTAATAGAGTATTTCTCTATATAATTTACCTCTCACAAGTTTTTTTATTGTTTTTGTTGCATAAAGTCATTGTATGTGAAGATCTTAAAATATAGACAAGTGAGCCTGCATTTTGTTTTTGTTTGTGGTGACATCATGATGGGAAGGTGACTTGAGGTTCCTTCTGGTCACATCTGGCTATGGAAAGGATGAGGAACGGTGGTTAAGAAAATCATCCATGGAGCGCAGCTAATTTTCCTGACGCTTAATGTCTTCACAAGAAGACTCAAGGAAATTGGAAAAGATTTATCTTTATTGCCTTATTATTAATACTGGTTTACAATTAATTTAACATTTCATAATTCAGTTTTGAATGCACCATGGAGAGACTGAGCCATGTTCCTGTTCTCAAGAGGATTTAAGTTCCACTAATTGTGAAATAGTGTCTTATGAGTCATTTCTGACTCCCTTAAGAAAGACAATAAGGTGCATAGCAACGGTTTTTTTTTTTTTTTCAAATGGAACTAAGGACTTTTGTATCTTTCTGCAATTTTCCTCTGCAACTCCTGGCTTTAATCATACTAATATATTTTTTCTCCTGAATTATGATTCCATATGTTTATAGCTCTTCAACACATCACCACCTCACTGTATCCAGTCTTGTGTTTGTATTGAAAAAAGACCTATCTACACAATTTTAACAGAACCTTTTTGGAAGATACACTTGAAAGCCTCTCTCATACCTAATGGAATAAAATGTACTAGAACTTGTTATATATTCTGAATATTTATTGCTTATTGAATTATATAGTGCACCGTTTGGTCTCTTTCTTAAATATTTCCATGTGAATTTCCTACATTGACTGTTCATTCAATTTACCTACATATGATGATAGGTTAAGGTACTCAGATTATAATCCAAAGTAGCTTGTATTTGGTACAACATGAAGACTAATAGGACACTTAGTTCCTTACAAAATGTCTTCAAGACTTAATTTGGTTGTGACAACCCAAATAAATCCATCCTTCTCTTGTATTATTGTTACATCCTTTCAATGATCACTATAATTCTTGTCAGTCGTGCTCAGTTGTCTTAATTCTAAAATATAAAACACAGTTTTCTTCCTCTCCTTAGGTTACTAATGGTAGCTTGCACTGAACTTGAGTTACTACCCATGCTGGGAAGCTCTCTCTTCCTGACTGTTGAATATTACATTCTTACTTTCACTCAAGTTTTTTAATTGAATTGGTGTGGTGATTAAGCTTAGTTTTGTCAACCTGATTGGCTTGGGAGATTCAGAAGGGACTGGTGCCACACACTTCTGTTGTGTCCAGGTGGGTCATAAAAGCATGGCTTAGGGTCTACATTTGGTCCCTCATCCCTTCTTTTTTGGCCTTGTTTTCTGATTGTCATGAACTAAGTAGTCTTGCTTCATCTTTTTCTTTCCATCTTCTTTTAAACATTTTCCTCCCCCAAATCATGTCTTTCCCTCATTTATTTCTCCTCCTTAATGAATGTCATTTATTTTGTCTGATGAAATGTGTAAGACATCCATATCCTAATGAAACCATCCCCTCCACCTAATTCCCTGTTTAAATTACAGTCAATGTATATTCCTTCAATAACAATCTTACAGTTTCACTTCATCCTTCTATTTATCTGCAAGTCTATACATCAATTTTCTGTCCTCAGAATTCAACTTACTATTCTAACAAAAGAATCAACAGTACTTTGTTACATGTATAATGCGCATAGCATCCTTTCCAGAGTCCCTTTTCTTCAGGAGAACTCTGAGAACTTAACTCTTCTATTATTCTGTTTTGAAACTCTTCATTTCTTTAGGTTATATGAAAGCACTCACCTGTTGATTCTTGCTACCTCTTTAATTACTTTTTCCCTTTTTGCTCTTTTATGGATTATTGTATTGATGCTAATATTTTCCTGGGTTCTAGCTTTAGCTTTCTTCAGTTCCATCAATAGTAACTGAGGTCTCTGTGTTCTACTCTGTGCGAATAGATGCTCTATGGCTTATCAAAGGAATACATCACAGAGAATTCATTGAAATTGGCAGTTCTCTTATTTTCATTTATGAAAGTGAATTCTAAAGTTTAGGTAGACAGATAACTTGCCCACAAAGTGAATGAATAGCAAAGGTGGTATTAGTGTCTAGGTACACTGATTTTGTTGCCTGTTCAAAGCTTTAATGAATTATTTTTCCACATTAGTGATAGGACTGATTGCCCTTTTGTTTCTGATGCTAAGACATGTATCTCCAACCCTAATCTCATCTATTCCCCCAGATTTGCATTTCTACATCTGCTTTAAACCTAGGGTCCTATCCAACTTTATTTACTTAACTTTGCGACACAACAATCTGTCCAAATTGTGTTGGTAGCCTTAATTCAGCACTCCATGCCTTCATCCTGCTTACTTTCTTCTATACGGTGCCCAAATCTGTGTATGGGGCCCAAAATATAAACAACTAAACTATTCTTCATTTTTAAAAAGTCTTCTTCAAATGTGGTTTCTAGTTTCCAGCTTTCCTTGACTTTCACATGGAAAATAAATTTCTTCCACATCTGTGTCCCATATGAATTCACTGAACATAGCTCTATTACAATACCTAACATGTAGAAGTTTAGTTGGTTTTCTTGCCATAATATATCTTTTTAATGGGTATATGATGAAACATATTATTTTATCATTGCCTTTCTACATGCAGTAGAGATGAGTATGCCTTTCACATAGTATGGCATCAGTAGCCAATTCTTGAATGATCAAAGTTAATAACATTTCACCAAAATTATATTAAAATGGTTTTAACATTGCTATGTTATTCTTTTGCATTTCGAGTTGGTGCTGACAACCAATCTAAGCCTCCAGCAAAGAGTTGTTGTGATGTCTGAGCTATGTCCTTCACTTATTCTGATGGGTTGGGAGCCATTTGGTGGAGAAAAGTACAAACATATAAATAATAAGGCAGACACTGAATAAATGGCTAATGTAAATAAGTCATTAAAACAATAAATGCTTTCTCTTAAATCCTCCTCTTCCATCACTGCAAATTTGATTTTATAAACCTGGTTCACAGAGCATTGTTTCCAGGAATTTGTCCAAAAATATGCATTTGCAAAAACGTTTTTCACTAAACTCTTGTAGGTCTATGTCACTATTCCCTCCCACAATCCATCTTTTTATGTCTTGCATCTAATCACTTCAAATAGTCTGTAAGATGCTTGAAGACATGGCTTTCTTTCATAATCTTCTTTGGTTTTCCTCATGCTTAGCACAATTTTTCTCATAATATGCATAGAGTGAGAAAAATATGTGGGTAATCATAAATGTCCCTTCGACACAATTAATCTCAAAATATAATTGAAAGGCTAAGCCTCATTAAGTCAAGTCACTAAACATCATCTGTTAATACTATACCCTACCCCATGCATAGATTCTATGAGTGATACAGAAGAATAACACATGATTGTTCTTCTTGTAGCATTTACAAAGTAGTTGGAGAAAAAAAAACTTTTACAAATGAAACTGGAGAGCTGTATGTAATCAAATGAGTGATTTTTTCCAATTACATCATCACCATTTATATGATGGAAGAAGATTCCTTCTTTAATTCTTAATTGTGTCCAATGATTCTGAACTTTAACAGCTGGAAGTGAACAGTTTGACTGACAATAGTCAGTGGAAACTCATGCCTGGGAATGAGTTCAAAGCACTATGATTACCAAGAGTGGGATTGTCAAAATCAAGTTCAGTCCATGGGGGAAAAACTCTCATCAGGAAGACTATCTAGATGGGAGATGGAGATGAATCAACACAATTGGAGATTCATGCTGCGAAACTGGAAGCTATTTGGGGTGAGTTTTGATGCTGAGGTCACTATTGAATTTAATGGCTTTGTATTGCTAACAGTAACCACCAGGCAAGAGTTAGGAACAATTTGTCCCACTCCAGGAAGAGTGCCAATCTAAAGTGCATATGTGTCTTGAATCCATCCAGTAACCTCCCCCCAGATTTCAATAACATTTAGCTCTTGACCCTGGCAGTTTTAAGTGTACTTTGTTGAAATCAAAAATTCAGAAAGCACTTACACATGGACTTTTGCAATACTAATCAGATTATTTATCTGTTTTTAAAGTAGAATTGTGTGACTATATAGCTATTCATTTAACTTAAAAGTTATATGGTTTTACTTAAAAGGTTTATGATAATCTTAAAGGTTAAAAGCTCAAAAATGAATTAAAATGTTCCCTAAACAGCATTTTTCTATAATCTGGGCAATATTAACTAATATTATGAGTTTTATGGATATGGTTACTAGTAACAACTAATACTTCTCCCCTTGAAAAGAAGGCGTATGTAATCTGGTTTATCCTTGGCTCTTAAACCATCCATACCTTAGAGATACAATCTATGCAGACAAGAAAATAGAACGAATACCATTCCCCTGCTTCTATATAGTGATACGTTTAAATGCAACCTAGAAAGACACTTATACCTACTAAAATACCTTCAGTGTTGAGTTGCCTTAAAAGCCTAGGGGACCTAAGAAAATATGGATATGTTGTTACCCTTAGATGCTTATGTTCAGTTTTTCCAAAGTCACTTCCATTTCAAGACACTTTATTGTCATGCTCTGGAAAGCTAACATAAGAGTTTTGTTATGGTAGGAGATTTGCCTTTCACTTGTCAACTTTTTTTTCTGAATAAGAAGAAATGCTACAATGTGTATATTGTGAGAATGTTCTCTAGAAGTGCATACTGCAGTCTGCATAACTATTTCTCCCAACCACACTTGACACTTACAACATAGACCTAAGTAGCTGTAATTCACTAAAACATGAAAATAGACATGAGTGTCTTAATTGTGAGTTGTTAGTAAGATTATTATGATATTTCTGAAGGATTCTATGGCTATCTTTCTCAATCCTTTGTCTGATTAGTGTTACAATAGCATTACAAGTGACATCTTAGTACATTACATTTTTAATGCTATTCAGCAAATAATTTATCTTTCAAATGCCATTTTATGATATAAAACTTGAACATAAATAATGTCATTTGTTTCAAGCTTAATGCAATGTATTTTTAAAAAAATAGATGGTCACTTGAGCTGTTACAGAAATTTCATGTTTTTTACATTCTCTCAGGTCACTGATTAAACGGTACATTTAGCATTCCATATGTTGGTGAATAGATTTCAAGAAATATGGAGGGAGTGTGCTTTTCTCTATTCTCCCATTAAATACAACAACAATAACAACGAAAAACCTAGACATTGCTATGAAACAAAATAAAGAAGTCTCGAGATCTGATACAACTGAATAGAGGACGAGTCATTTCTGAGAGACTCAGAGAAGATTCACCACAAACACAAGTAATTGGAAATAGGAGGGGGATATACATCCTGATACAAAAAAAAATTAATTTGAAAGAAGTGACTTGTAGATCAAACAAAGCATATACATAGGAGTTAAAAGTAGCCAAAATAACCTCGCAGGACTGGCCCACAGGTCCTCTTATCCTTTCCCATCATGGGAACAGTCAGTTTGAGAAGTTCCCAAATAGCTGGTGAGATCAGAGAAGCAGAGGAGTCTAGCCTCCCAGGACAGACCCAAGGGTAGAGGAACCCTGTTTTGGTTGATACATTGTGTCAACTTGAGAAGTTTAGAAGTTTAACTGAGAGACTCAGCAGGGAGCCAGAGTTCTTATTTTGTAAATATCCTCATCCTGTGCAAGAGGAAGGCAAAGACATTTTGTGAATGCTACATCTGCCTTGGGGAATGGGGGGTGGCCTGCATACACTATAAGGGAGGAAAAGAGGCTTGCCTTTCCTGCTTTTACTCTGGCTGCTGCCTTGAAGTGTTACCTCTGTGCCATGCCATCCTGCCTTGGAGCCAGCTGATTATGGACTGAAACCTCCAAAAACTGTAAGCTGAATAGACATTTCCTTCCCTAATTTTAGATGTCAGGTGTTTTGTCCCAGCAATGAGAGAAAAGTAAAAGTAACCAAGACACACCCTTTCCTCCCAGTTTCTCCTCTCCAAACACTGAGGAGGCTGTAGCAACATTTTCCCTGGCACACATGAGGGGTGAGTGATCAGAACCAGGAGAGACTCCCTCCCCACCTTCCGGATCTCAGACTCTGAGAGGATAAACAAGCTCTTTATACCAGAATCTTCAATATTGGAGTGTAGGCACAACTGAGTCACGGCCAGGAGCCTGCAGTTTATCCCACACCAACTGGAACATTCATCCCTCACTTAGACATAACTCCTCTGGCTGGTTAGCAGGAATGATTAGTCTGCCTGCTTTGCCCAGTTCTCCTAAACCATGTAGTACACCACCTAGCACCCTGTACCCTCATTGGGCTTGCCAGAATCTCCCCACATGAGTCCCAGGAACATCTGCCTCTCCAAGGGACATCCTGAGGTGAGAGAACCTAGTGTCTTCAATTTGCTCTATGGACACCAGAATATACATTAGGTACCCAGTGTTCACCCCCACCCAGAAATAATTCATTCCAGGAGCCTTAGACTCCAATGATTCACAGCTTCCTGGGCTGGTGTGACTGCTTGGACATTTACCAAAAACAGTGGTTTAAGCCAGGGGGCACATTGAGCTAAGAAATCTTCACACAAACATACAGACTATAAAGAGGGCCAAAGAGGCCGGCATGGTGGTGCACGCCTTTAATCCCAGCACTTGGGATGCTGAAGTAGGAGGAGCATTGTGAATTCAAGGCTGGCCTGGGCTACAATGCAAGCGCAAGACCGGCCTGAGCTACACAGTGCGACCCTGCCTCAAAACACCAGGGCCGGGAGTTCGGCTCAGTGACCTAAGGGTCCATCTGACAGGTGCAAGGTTGTGAGTTCAATCCCTGGTGTAAAAAGAGGGCCAAAGAGAAATGTGACTTACAAGATTAAAAACCATGGACTCTGGAAGAAAATGCACTTGTAGAAATGCATGACATGATATGCTACATTTAAAACCAAGGAGCTCCACAAAAAATAAATAAATAAATAAAATAAAAATTAAAAATTGCAGGACACAAGATCAACATACAAAAATCATTAGCATTTGTGATCACCAAAAATGAATTTCATTAGAAGAAAACTATGAAAACAATACTGTTCACATTAACTGCGAGACAAATGAAATACCTAAGAATTAATCTAACCAAGGAAATGAAGGAGCTATACAAAGAAACCTATAGTATTTTGAAAAAGAAAGTTGGAGCAGACATCACAAAATGGAAAAATGCCCCCTGCTCTTGCATAGGCAGAACTAATATTGTCAAAATGGCCATATTCCCAAAACTGTTATATAGATTAAATGCAGTCCCAGTGAAAATGCCAACGGCATACTTCACAGAGCTAGAGAAAACAGTTCTAAAATGTATGTGAAACCACAAGAGACCAAGAATAAGAATGGCAGTTTTGAGCAGCAAGGGCAAAGCATGAGACCTTGCAATGCCAGATTTTAAAATGTACTACAAAGCAATAGTGACAAAAATGGCATAGTACTGGTACAAAACCAGATACATAGATCAGTGCAACAGAATAGAGGATACAAAAACATTTCCAGATATATTCAGGTATTTGATCTTTGAAAATGGGGCCAAAAGCATATGTTGGAGGAAAGAGCCTGTTCAATAAATGGTGTTGGAAAAATTGGTTATCTTTGCAAAAGATTGAAACTGAACCCATGTCGCTCACTATGTACTAAATTGAAATAAGAATGGGTCAAAAATCTAAACATTAAAACAGAAATATTAAATGTACTGGAAGAAAAAAATAGGTAAAACACTTAAAGACATAGGTATAGGAAAGCATTTTCTAAGCAGAACCTCAATTGCACAAGAAATAACAGCAAGAATCAACAAATGGGATTATAGAAGACTAAAAGTCTTCCATACAGCAAATGAATCAGTTAGTAGACTGACAAGATAGCCTACAACATGGGATAGAATTTTGCTAGATGTTCTTCAGACAGAAGACAAATATCTAAATATACAAAGAACTCAAAATATCCAATCACCTAATGTTAAACACCCTGTCAAGAAATGGGTAAGTGAAATGAGCACACACTTTATAGAGTAAGGTGTACAAATGGCCATCAAATACATGAAAAAAAGTTCAAAATTCCTGTCTATTGGAGAGATGCAAATTAAAACAATGCTGTTTCCATCTTACTCCAGAGAGAATGGAAATAATTAAGAAGGGCTGGGAGTTTGGCTCAGTGGCTTAAGCGCCTGCCCTGGCAGGCGCGAGGCTGTGAGTTCGATCCCCGGTGCTGCAAAAAAAAAAAAAAAGAAATAATTAAGAAACCAAACAATAACAAATGCTGGTGCGACTGTGTTGAAAAAGAATCCTCCTCCATTGTTGGTGGGAATGTAAACTAGTACAAAGCTTGTGGAAAATTAATATGGATATTTCTCAAAAAATTAAAATTAGAAATTCCATATTACTCATCTATCCCCCTTTTAGGTATCTTCCACAAAGATTTTAAGACATCACATTACAGTGACATGAGCAGGTCAGTGTTTATTGCAGCACAATTCATAATAACTAAATCCATTAAACTATTCATACTCATCGACAGACAACTGGTAAAGAATTTGTGGTATCTCATATACCAAATAGAATACTACTTGGCAATAAAGAATGACCAATTTGAGACGTTTGCAGGAAAATTTATAGAGAGCCCTTTCTCCTCCTTGTTGCAGTCCAGGAAGTTTATATTTGTAATCTTGTGGAAATATTATTGGAATTCTAGCAAGTTAATTTCAATCTACCACTTCCAGTGCAACTCTCGGTGAGAATAAAGACCCTAAGACATATTTATAGTTACAGGGAGCCAATGGGTCCTAAATCTGGCCAGGATGAAAGTTCACTGGAACAAAGGCCACAACCCAGGACCCAACCTAGGTTTTATTAATCCTCCAAGAGGAGAGTGGCTTGGGGATGAGTAACAGTGAGAGTGGCAGGAAATAAATGCGTTCTGAGCTGGGCTATGTAGGAGGTGTTAGGCCCAGTTCAACCATGTTTTTTGAGAGTCACTGGGCAGGGAAACAGTGACTGTTGCCTTGTTTCAAAGATTACACATCATCTCCTCAATCAGCCCAACACGGCTTAAAGCCAATTGAAAGGACAAAGAAATGGCCTAGCCAGCTCTGTACACATCAATACATGGACATAGGGTCAAGTTTATCTAAAATGGAGATAATTGCTTTTCTTTAAAGAAGAGTCATCCAAGTGATACACCTGGAAAATACAATTTTGAAGGAAGTAAATCAGGCACACAGACTTAAATGCTGTATGATATTTTTCATCTGAGTAAGAAAGAGTACAAACTAAGACAAAAATTAAAAAAAAGAATAGAATGAGACAAGGGGACAGGTTTCTTATAAATGGGAAAGGGTACAGAGGAACAAGGGTAAGGGATAAGGGGAGAGATGGGAAAACACGTAGAGTGAAGTTGTGCTGGGCACGAATTCCTAATAACCTCAATGAACATGGACATAATATGTCCTAAACATGACCTAAAATAAACAATATCAACAAAATTGAAAAATGGGAAAAGAGAACTAGAGGAGGAAGGGGTGGAGGGTATTTTTAAAAAGGAACAAGTTGTTTTATGTACACGTACCAACTTCCCAAGATGATTATAAAGTCCATGTACTAATAAAATAAAATTTGAAAAAATAAGTACCAAGTCTTACCAAAGACAAAAGATATGAAGAAGATGCAGGTGGCAATTTTAGACATAGTAGTGCAGTAACTGGAATGGAACAGTCACTGTATGTTTGCAATAGTAGAATGGATACAACAGAAAAATAAACAATGCGTTTGAAGAAAAACAATGGATGAAATGACTCAGTCTGAACAACAGAGATAATAGACAAAATATTCAGATATTTGCTTTTATAAAATAACAAAAGTTCACCTATTCACACTCATTTTATCAGAGTCTCATAAAGAGAGAAGAAAGACAGCAGAATCAAAAAGTTATTCAGATAATTAACAACCGAGCACTTTCAAAATTTTGCAAGTTTTATGAACCTACAGATTCAAACAACTGAATGACTTCAAAAAGTAAAGGAGAGCATGCCAGTATATATCATAGACAAATAAAAAGGCAACATAAAGAAGAGAGAGAGACAGAGGCAGAGACAGAGAGAGAGAGATAGGAAGAGACAGAGACAGAGAGAGACAGATGGAGTTGACTTTATTCACCTTTATCTGTAGTTTTCATTTTATAAAGATTTTATTTTGAGGAATCTTTTTGTCTTCTCACAGTCAGTTTGGGTCTCCTCTCTGAGCTCCCTCTGGACCCTATAGTTGATTAAAGAATTCATCTTCTGGCATAGTACCTAGACAAGTACATATAATTTTGTGACTATAACTCCATGATGGAAAGACTTACTTCAATTTCAATGTGTAAACCCCAAATGGTGGGAATGAAACATGTGTTATTCAAAAAACATGAATGATCAAATCACTGAATGAATGAATGAATGAAAAACTATTGTACTCAAGTATAAATTCTATGAGAGTAGAGACTATTTCTCATTTATGTTTTATTTTTTTCTACCACAGTAACTGAGGAATTCATTTTTAACCTGTAATTCCTCAATAGATATTTCTGGAAAGAGTTGGCTAGCATAATATGATAGTTTATTAACTGAATTCTTTCCAGCATCAATCAGTAATACTCACTTGCAAAAAATAAACACATGCAATATTGTACAACAACAAGGTATTAGTTTTTTGTGTTTTTTGTTTTGTTTTGTTTTTCAAAGTATTAGTTTTGCTAGATGTTTAAGTACTTATGGATATTGTGGAATTGATGTATTGTAATTATGACCTACTCGGATAGCATCAAAAGCCTCTCAAGGCACCATTCTGAATGATGGAAAATACTGTATGTTGATATTGGGTACAAGTTTTAGCATTCCTTGAGACCAAAAGCTAAGCTGCAGATTTTAGAGATCTATTAACACTATTTAACATATGGTTTATTATTGTTATTGTCCATGTTTCTTAATAAAAAGTGACTGGTAAAATTTGTGGTAATCCAAACCATTAAGTTGACAACATAACATAAAGTTAACAATATAAATTGTTTGCCATTACTTCACTTCTGTAAGATATTTATAAAAATGTTCTGCAAATTCTGTGCTGTAACATCATACTCCATTTGCTTTTGAGTAGAAATTGATGATTATATTATGAAAAATGCCCATCCCCAGGTACTTGACTTTATATACGTTTCATGTTGTTCTGTGTGATTTGTATTAAATTTTATTTTGCAGCTAAGATTCCTCATGTCCTCTCAGCCTTTAATTTCTCAGCTTTTCAGTTCAAAACTCATTATCTGATTTTTACAGGAAAATCCTGAAAAAATTTTGGCTTGACAACAAATAAGCAAGAAAATCTGTTACAAAAATATATAAATATGTTTTTTAAATGTTGGTGAAATATCACTTAGGAAATATCTACTTAGGTTTAATACCTAGTTTATTTCATGCCTAAGAAAAAGGTTTTTCTTCTCTCACTTTCTGCTCTGCTTTCTTCCACCTCTACTTTCCTGCTACCTGAATTGTTGTTATTGGTGATCTAGTAAAAACTAAATATTTTGCTTAGTTAGTGAAATTAAGAGGTTAATATCAATGCTACCACTCAACACGAAAACTCCAACTATCTGTAATTGTCTGATTTTGCTGAAATATTCTGTGCTTAGTGTCAAGTGTGAGCATTTCTACCAATCAAGTTATTCCAACAAGACTATGGAAGATATTGTTTCCTTGCATAAATACAGTTACTCCAATATTACCTGATATGCAGTAGATAGTTCAGTAATAAAAAATGTACCTTAAAAAGTGGAAATGAGCACTTGGGAGGCTGAGGCAAGAGGATCGTTGTGAGTTTGAGACCAGCTTGGGCTACAAAGTGAGATCAAGGCCAGCCTGAACTGCAAGTGAGACCCTGTCTCAAAAAAACAGGAAAAAAAAAAAGTGGAAATGTTTGGCTGTAGAGTTTTGGTTTAGTTTATCCAAGGGGCAGGGGAAATTATGTAGTCCTGAAAAGGCATTTGAAAAACAGGCTATGAATATTTATCATGTCATTTTTATCTGAATATTCATCTAAATTCTCATGTCAAACACCCAGAATCCAGAATTTGTCTGCTATCCTCTGCTCTCCCTGCTGCTGTAAACATATCAGTCATGATCTCTGATTTGCTGCACTAGCCACTATGTTCTCTTCATGTGCATCGTAAACTAAAAGATGAAAGTACATCTTAAGATCAGAGTTTTAAAATATATTAGCATGATCAAGAGCCTGTATGAACCTTTGACTGTCACTTTGTATGATAATAATAATAATAAATTATAAATGGTTATTGCCCACAATGAATGATAATGACAATTATAATTTGTTTTAGATTTCAGATGAATATGGTATCATCTCATAGCAGAGCATTATCAAGTCTTCAGCAATATTATTCCACCATAGACTTTATCACTCTTGATAACAATGATTATTTTCTGCAAAGGCCATATCTATTTGTTGTATGTAATGTAGAAGAAAGCCTCAGAATTATTTTACCCTTTATTAAAAAAAGCAAAGAAGCCACATTAGAAACAACATTTTAAATAAGATAATCAAAATATATTATTTGTATATCATATGATATTATACAATTAATTTGATCATGAACTAAAATAAGATTTATCTTTTATAAACCTGTTCCCCATCCACAGTCATTTCACTGTATGTAAAGTGCAATTTGTTAATCGTGAACTAAAATTTCAAGAGGTAAGAAGAACAGAATATTATCATAGACTCATGACTTCACAGCAAGGAAAAGTGAATAACAGAACAGTGACATGTACTGTGTTATCAATTAGATTAAGTTCTTCTTAAAGGAGGGGTAATTTGCTTATGTTCAAGACTCAAAAAAAAATACAATATAAGGATCTGAACTAATATGATGTTTCTTTCTTTTTAACTTTGAATTAAATTACATAAGAAATAAATATACATAGTAGATAAAGTAAGTTATGTATTCACTATTCAAGGAAAACCACAACTTAAATTTTCATATATAGCTTTCAAGAAGTTTCTCTTTTTCATTGTAGCAGACTAGACAGATGCAATATTTGATTATTAAAAATTGGATAAGTGATATTTACTTTTGTGTTGACTTATTTAACTACACATTGGAAGCATAAACTATACAAAGGGATGCAGATATAAAATAAGGTCCCAGATATTAAAATGTTTATAACTAACCTTGAGGAATAACACTAATAAAAATGCAAGAATATATTATTCATGACACCAAAAATTGTTTCTCGTTGACTCTCCATTTTCTACACCACTCATTTAGAATAGTCCTAAATTCAGGTAAGCCACTCAATAGGACAAATTCAACTGATATGGTGAACAGATGTGTGAATGAAAGGGTAGCTTAAATTTAGTAAAACAAAACAAAAAAAAAAGCTGAAGCAGATGAAGTGACTTGCATTTGCTTTGAGTGCTTAGGAAAGACTTATTTAGGAGGTAGTTTGATTTGGGCATTAATAGACAAGCAGCTTCAGAGGAAAGAATAAAAAGGCACAGTTCACCGAAGAAAATAAGAAGAAAGGGCACAAGAATGTCCTCATAAACATTCGAGTTGCAGTATGATGTACTTGTCCTGTAAGGCAATATTGGCTAGAACAAGTTGCTGGGCTTGTTGGAGTTTGAATGAGAACATGTTTTATCTTGCAGCTATTTGAAATCCAGTTTATATTTGAAATCAGCTTGCTGCACTCAAGAATTACATATGAAGAAAAAATCCCTAATTTCCATATTCAGAATAAATTTCAGGAATTAACAGCCAAAAACAAGATTTGGCCCGGGGTAGAATAGCCTGACCACGAAATATAAGAGACCAAAACAAAGGGTGAAAGTGATAAACAGTAAGCATGGATGTAAATAAGTATGATACCATTACAAAGGGCACTGCACAAATACTGCTAGAAGGGCTGCAGATTTGTGGGCTGAGCGTTACATTAGAGAGTTGAACATTACTTGGAGCACTAAATCCATTACTTGGAAAAGCCGCTAGATCCTGGTGGAGTAAGAGTAAAAATGTGTCAGAACTGTTCTTAAACAACTGTGCAATTTTGATGGGTTAGTTTCACTTTTACATTCACCAATGTCCTCATGTCTAGTATTAGAGCACTAGAATTAGTTAACTAATTTGTACACAGATTGATTGAATAAAAGTTTATGTAAGACTAGGATGGTAACCACTCCGTTAAAGCAGATAACTTTGACCAGCAATTTATAGATATGGTACTATGACTAATTTTTTCTTTCAGTTTAGAAAGAAATAAAGTCATGTAAATAAAATCATGACCTAACTTCTTTCATTCAACCCTATAGATTCATCCATACTATGCGTATTAACATGCTCTTCATTTGTATTGCAGAATAAACAATGTCCTGAAGAATATGCCACGGCAGATAACATTTGGGTTTCTTCTGGTTTTGCTATTATGCATTAAGCTGCCCATTTGTTTTTGTATGTATACTGTCATTTTAGCTAAACACTTAGGCATAAAACTTCCAGGTATAGTATAAATGAATATGGAATTTTGTAATTGCCTTAGTCACTTTCCCTGCTGCTGAGACACCACAAGTTAAAAGAAGAGAGATGTATTTAGGCTCATAGCTTTTAGAAGTTTCAATTCACAGTAGGGTGGTTCAACACAGAAATGTCATGGCAGAAAGACCTGGACAGAGGAAAGCTGCACACATCATGATGGCCAAGAAGCAGAGAGAAGGAAGGAGCTGGAGAGGGAAATGTTGCCTTCTAAGTGCTAACTCCAGTGAGCAAGCCTACTCTACCCATAGGGGTATGGCCCCACGATCCTTCATTTTCTAAATGAAAGAGGCTTTGAGGGGAACCTATGACATAGCAGCAAAAGATATTGCCAGATTACTTTTCTAAAGTTTGTAGTTTTGTCTTTTGTTTTGCTCCATCATTATTTGTCATTTTATTCCTATCTGCAATACATGAGAGTTCTTTAACTGTATATTCTCACCAACAGTGGGTATTGTAGGACTTTAATTTTAGAAATTCGAATTGGCATAAAATAGGTATCACATTGTGTTTTTAATTTTTGTGCTTTCCGTGACCAATCATGTTAGGCGTCTTTTCATGTGATTATTGGCCAGAAATACATCTTTCTGATGTGCCCCTTAACAAAGTCCTTTGTTCATTTATTTTTAAAACACTCTTTGTTTTCTTAAAATTGAATTGTAAGAGTTACTCATAAATTGTGAATGAAAAGTCATTTGTCAGATACATGCATAGCAAATATTTTCTTCTGAACTGTGTCTTGCCTTTTTATTTTCTTAACAGTCTCTTTGAAGGAGCAAAATGATTGGGTTTTTTTGTTTATTTATTTATTTACTGAGACAGGGTTTTGCTATGCCGTTCAGGCTGGCCTTGAACTCACTTTGTAGCCCAGACCAGCCTCAAACTCATAGTGATCCTCCTGTCTCACCCTTCCTAGTGATGGAATCACCAACATGCCCAACCTCAAAAGTTTTAATTTGATGAAGTAAATTCGTTATTTGTTTTATCTTTATGGTTTGTGCTTTTTGTGATCTAAGAAGTCATTGTTTATCTCAAAATTTGAAAGAGCTTCCTGTGTTTTCTCTTAAAACTGGAATTGCATAATCATTTAGCAAGATAGACATTATTATTCCCATTTCAAAATCATGGAAAAGGACATTGAAGCAAAAGTAGTGGAAGTGCATGTTAAAACCAGGCAGGCCTATCCAACTTCCTGAAGCCAACAAGATAGGACACAGAATTGAAATTCTTGAACTCTATCAAATCTTCTCTATCTGATTTGCCTGACCTTGTATAAATTTCAGCTGCCTTCAAAAGTTTCTTGTGTACATGGTAAATGATATTAAACTCCTTCTGCTGCTGCAAACAGAGGGATTCAGGAATTACTATGCCATTTCATCTAGGTATGTTGACCCAATTACATTCTGTGCAATTTATATTCAGCATCTTTCATGATCCCTTTGGCTTTGGAGTGTCCAGAGTTCCTACCCCCAGTCCACTCTTCTTTCTTCATTGAGACCTAATGCCCTATGCCATGAAATAACCACCAGCCAGCTATGAAGATGGTCCCTGTGTGTGTAGTTCCAGCACTAGGATTCCAGGAGGATGCTCTAAGAGGGGAGACCTTTAAATCAAACTCTTCACACTAATAGAAATTCTTCAGTTATTCTCTTCAAGCACTGTGAAGAACCCAAGGTCCAGGAACACCATGAACAATAGTTAGTATATGATTTGGTTACTTTTTTTTTTTGTGGCACTGGGGGTCAAACTCACAACCTCACACCTGCCAGGCAGGTGCTCAAGCCACTGAGCCAAACTCCCAGCCCTGGTATACGATTTGGAAAGAAGACTGTCCTTTGTTTGTTTGTTTGTTTGTTTGTTGTTTGTTTCATGGGAAATAAAAAAATGTGGTTCCAGGCAGAAAAAAACATCATGTCTATATTCATTCTACCTGGCTCCTGCTCCTGATGTAATGTGACTAATCAGAAGTTTTGGGTATGATTCTGTTATTAGATCTTTATTAATGAGCTTCTACTTCTCCCTCAGACTTCTTGGGCTGAAAGTTTGCAAATGATAAAGCAAGAACAGTTTGCATGAGAGGAATACATGCATTGATTATACATATACCCACAAGTGCTTTTTATATTGGATGTTTCAAACACTTCAGAAGGCCTATGAGTCAGACCAGGTATATCACTTGTTTAAAACAAACAAACAAACAAACAGTGCTCTGTGTAGTTAAATGGCATACTACTGAAGAGGAAGACTGGTTTTAGATAGCTAACTTTAACCTGTGGCCAATCTTGTGCTAGACTACTGCAATGTAAACATGTTTACTATTTTTCTTTTTCTTTTTCTTTTAATCCTCTCCTCATTCTAGTATCTTTTGTTTGTTTGCTTGCTTCACGATACACCATTCTCATCTTCTTTCGTCTTTTAAATAACCTTGTTCAATCAACATTCAAATACCTATGACATGTTGATCAGGTTTAGTTGTGAAAGTCCCATCTCCACTCTCTTGCTTTCATTTTTCTTATCTTCATTTTGAAGGCTTGGGTTCTTCTGAGCTACTCCACTACTGCTATTTCTTTCTGCATTTATGGCCTTGACCTCTCTGTGCATGTTGCCTGTCTGTACATCTGTGTAATTATGGTTGACCATTGTTCGCTGCAGTAATAAGTGTTCACTTGAGAATGAAGTTGCTAGCTTACAATTTACTCTACTGACAGCATAACAGAACAAAGGGAGTTAGTTTGATTAAACGAAGTATTTTTCCCTTTATGTCATTGTTATGTCTAGCAAAAAATTTCTAATTAAGAAGTCTTCTTAAAATGAATCATTATCATAACTAATTATCTCCCAGAATTATCCCCCTTTCATCTTTCTTAAAATGAACTTTGTTTATTTTATTATCCTCTAAACCTCTTATATTTGCTTACAACTTAACTTTTCCTTTAACGGTAGTTTTTAGAGGTCTCTGAGCCATAAATCATGACTATCATAAAAATGTTGTGGCAAAAGCTTAAATGTCTATACAGCCACTACCTCTTTGCAGTGAAAGGCATCTTGTATTCCTATACTTCCAGATAAGCAGTTTCTGAAAAAAAAGGAAGAAATCAATGGTCTCAGTCCAACTGATATATTAGCAAAACTATCTCTGTAATTTTTCTGACTCATTTTCTCAAATATGATTACCTGCGTCACCAAATTCAAAATTTATTGTGAAAATTAAGTTATTTTGTTAATTCATTCACTCTAAACTATTTATTGAACTTCTACTATACATACACCCACTCATACAAACAGAAAAGTAGTCTTGGAACTTGATGAATAAGATAGGATTTCTGCTCTCGAAAACTGAATTTTCTAGAGGAAATAAAGTGCAGACACAGATGTATGAAGGAATGAAATAGTGGAGCACAGTAAAGAGATGATGGGATCTCCGTGAAAGACTTCATGGAGAAAGTAGCATTGACCGGGCAGACCAGCACAGTGGAGCAAGCTGTATTAAAACTAGATTTAAAGTTGTATCAAAGCTGGATTAAAACTGGTTTAAAACTGGATTAAAACAGGACGACTGTATTAAAACAGTGTTTCAGAAGAACTTCCCTGGAAATGATGTATTAAGAGTGGAAAAAAGAATAGTGCGACCCTGCCTCAAAAAACCAGGGCTGGGAGTTTGGCTCAGTGCCTTAAGCGCCTGCCCTGGCAGGCGTGAGGCTGTGAGTTCAATCCCCGGTGCCGCAAAAAAATAAAAAAATAAAAAAAAGAGTGGAAAAAAGAAGAGACTAAAATGAACACAATATTTCTGAAGGGGTCTTATATAACTAAATGGAAAAAAATTAAATAAAATTTATTTTCCTTATTAAAAACTTGGTTAAAAAGAAAAGCTGTCTTTGGAAAATTGACAATTGAAAAACTGAATCAAAGAGCAAAACAAAAGATAGATAATAGGAAACAGAGAAAGAGAGATGTTTTGTAAAACAGATGATGACCAAGAGATCGAGGCCAGAGAGGAGAGGAAGAGAATACAAAGGAATTAAGATGTGTTATGTACATGGAAGAACTTGCCATGAAGCATGGAATAATTATGTGCTAACAAAATAAAAACAAGGCCAAAGACAATCCCAAAACTATCTGTGAGAACATGAGCAAATCATCCAGTTTCTTTCATTGTCAGTGGTGTGGTTAAGGTTCCCTGTTCTATTATTTTTGCCAGGATTATTCAGCTAATAAAACTGCTCTGAAAATTAGAGTGGGTCACAATTTTAGGAGGTAATGATGGTTATACATATACAAAGGTATTAATGTGTATATGTATTTGGTATTTTCCTTTCCCTTTCAGATAATCTTGGTCTTTCCCTCGATGTTCTACACACCCACACCCACCCCCCCACACACACACACAACACACATCATTACCGCCATTTAATCCATTTTCTCCTTCTTAATAAAGACTAGGAAAGAAAGTTAAAAACTCAGTCTTATTATTCATGGGAAACAATTTGAAACATAATGTTGAACCGTCTTTAAGTTCATTCTTATTTCAACATTGAAAATCCCTGAAGACAAGCTATTTTACTTCCCTACAGACGTTGTGACCCTACTGGGGGAAGACAGGCTGATCGCACTAAGAAAAACTTCCAATATTCCTCCATGTATTTCCCTAAGACTGCAGAAAGACCTTGGTCACTCTGGACCACAGACCATGATGTAAAATAATAATAAACAGAAACACTTAAAAAATCATAGAAATTTTATGGTAAAAGCAAAATTACTTTATTAGTTACTCAAGACTGTAGGGTTAAAAAAAATAATAAAAGACAACAAACTTAGTGACACAAAATTCCAAAATTCCAAAATGAAGCATCATCAGGACCATGTTCTCTGTGAAGGTGCTAGGAAGTGATTCTTCTTTTCCTCATCTAGCATCTGATGTCATCAGGTATTTCAGTATTACTACCCATACAAATGATCACAGACCGGAAGATTTAAATAATGGTTTATTTCCTTTGGGCTCCGACGGCTAGACACCCACAATCAAGTGCTGGCAAGGCAGTTCCTTCTGACGCTTTTCCCCTTGGATCATAAGTGACTGTCTTCTCCCTCCATCTTCACAGCATCCTCGTTTTCTGTTTGTCTCTATTCTCTTCTTACAAATATTAATCATAATGAATTAGGATACGATCTAATGACCTCAGTTCACCTTAAAGGTTTAATAGTCCTAACTGCAAGGGCAGGCACATTCTGAGGAAGCAGGGATTAAAACTTTGGCATTTGAATTTTGCAGGAACAGAATTCACTCTATAACAACTGTAACATTTGTCTCCATCTTCACAAGTTTTCTTCTATTTCATACCCTTTTATGTCAAATTCCTGTTTTATAAAGATATTTGTCTTTGGATTTAGGGCTCACTTAGCCAATCCAGGATTATATTTTTCTTTCAAGAATTTTAATTATATCTGCAAAGACTCATTTTCCAAATAAAGTCATTCATGTGTTCTGGGAAATAGGGCATGGGCATCTCTTTCTGGGTGTTATCATTAAATTCACTATAGTTGTGTTCCACAAACATAGTGGTCATCTTGCCTTCCAGTCTAATTTTTTTGTCATAGTATGAACTATCATATTTGTTTTAAAAAATGTTTCCTCAGGGAAGAGAGAAATGCTATAAAACAAAGATAGTTACAGAATGATCAAAAGTCGTTTGACTTGTCTGGCAGTTTTTAGTGTTGTCTTTAACACCAAAGATTCAGACAGTATGAAAATTTCTGATTCTTGGCTAAGATTTAATGAGTGTTTCTATATCTATATCTAGAGAGGAGATAGCAGGAAAAAAAAAAAGGAAAGCAGGAAAGATATTTCTAAATACTGCTTTCTGACTAGCAGAAATACTATTAATTTACTTCTAATTTATTATGTAAAAGTATGTGTACATTATTAGTATATATGATGTTAATCTATAAATTCCCTTATATTCTTTTGACAAAACTAATTGTATATGGGAGGACCATGACTATAATAATATATTTTAAGGTAATAACATTTAACTAACAAATGTTTTTCATCCAAGAAATTAGTATGTATCCACTTATTAGAAATCAATGTTTTCTAGGCATTACATACATGGATACTCATATATTTAAAGGCAGGACCAGATTGTTCCCACTGAAACTCATAAATCATGTATTCATTTTTGGGGATTAAAAACACCAGATTTTCTTGCATAAAAATTGTAATAATTAGGAAATGGTAAGTGGTCAGATTAAAAATATTCTTGAAAGACTATAATAAAATGAGAAAAGCTAGGACTATTTAATGTGGTCCAGGTAAACCGTGCTTAAAAATTTGCATTTTATTTTCACGGTAGAAGGTTAGCTTTGAAAATTTTATCAAAAAATCATACAATGCAATTCTAAAAATGAAATACAAACCTAAAATATATATTCAAAGTAAAAATTAAAATTAATGCTAACATTACATGATTTCTTAGTACATAAAATAAGAACTGAATATATCGAATATGTAGTGTGAAGGTGACAATTTTACATTTATAATTTGTTAAGTTCAGCATAATTTCAATCAATATGATTCCTGTTTGCTTGCTTTTTAATTATAGAAGCTATTTCTACATTTCAAGTTGCAAAATAAACATTAAAACCAGCCAAGAGCTTAAAAAATAATTTTAAAACAGATACTAACATATATTATAAGGCCACTGTACTTAAGGTAGCTTTCCCCTAGTATCAGAGGACCAACAGATCCATAGATCTTGACAAGCTGCTCCACAAGCAGCTTGACTATGCATAAGAAATTAATACATGATATAGTTGTTATTGAAGATAGCTTTATTCTTAATTTCCCTTAGAAAACTATCAATTGATAAACTAACTCATTAAAAAAGACATCACAGATACTTTTTGATACTAATTAACAAACTTTCAATGTTTTAGAAGGAAAATTTTCCAATACAAATCATTTTTTTATTTAAGAAAAGAAAAAAAAAGACATATATAACAAAGACAAAAAACAAAACAGACAAACAAACGACTAGAGTAAATGCACAACAGTAACATTACAGGTTTACAAAACAGGATGATAGAAACTTGACAATGGTTGCAATATCGCGTGTCGTTATCTTTATAATGGTTGTTTACATTAACAGATACAGACATGTAAAATCGATCTAATCATATCAGTATTGATTGTTCTTTCTCAATAACGAATACATTCAGCAGTGTGTTCGTTTTAGTTATCTTACATATACATATATACAGATTTATATCTTTTCCTTTTCCCTTCCCTCTTCCCCCCCAATACAAATCTTGAAACAATCACAAGTCATAAAAGAAAAAGAAAGAAAAAATAAAAAAGATCATTAACTTCTAAGACAAAATACCCTTAATAATTAAAAATGTTGACTAAGCAAACATAATGATAAGTAAAAATATCAAATGAAAAATAGCCTATTGGATTCTGATTTAATCAATTTTACCTGAGCAATTATACTTGTGATCTTATTGGTTGACCGTAGTTCTACCTCACCTCACGCCCATCTTGTGAGTTCCCGTTTTTCCCCACCTTGAACCCATCTTCTGTCATGGTTTTGCTCT
Source organism: Dasyprocta punctata (assembly GCA_004363535.1). Lineage (NCBI taxonomy): Eukaryota > Metazoa > Chordata > Mammalia > Rodentia > Dasyproctidae > Dasyprocta > Dasyprocta punctata. The sequence goes on along the minus strand of RJWM01007555.1, from coordinate 12,131 downwards.
ATATAAATCCCTAGAAAAGACAGTCTTTGGCAACCCACTCATGACCCCTTCTGTCTCTTTCTCAGACAGAAGCCTTCTTTCTCCCAAGAAATATATTCTGTTCTTAAAAAACAAACTGTAACAACAACAGCAACAAAAAATTTCTGTAAATTACCACAGCATCAAACATCACTTAAGGTTCATTTTTGTATAAAGTTTATCAGTTATACTTATTGCACACACACACACACATACACATTAATATATTATAAATAAAAATCTAATTTAAAAGAAAATATGTTATAGTTCACAGAGGAATGAAACTTATTTTTCAACCTGTGAAAACCACTTGTAAATATGTGAGGAAGTATGTTCTTATATGCAAGCATAAGTTAATTTACCTTCTACAATAATGTGGAATAATTCTCAATCCTGAAATATATATATTGAGCACAAGAAATTCTTACTTTTAGGAATATACTTTATGAATGAAGGATTTATTTACATCAATATTTGTTGGAGAATTCCATCTCCTCTTGCCTGTCCCCCTCCTCCTGCTTCGGTTAATTTTGTTTTTGCTGTGGGAGATAGGGACTCCCTAGGTAGCTCAGCCTGGCAAAATCTCATGATACTATACATCTCGGCTTCAGCATCTGATTTTTAGGAATATAACATTGTATCACTGTGCCTGGTCTCATAATTCTTTATAAAAATTAAATTTTGGTAGTATCCTAGTTTATGAAGACCATTTACTAATTTGTGCATTCAATACTTAGTTTTTCTTTGAACAAAAGACAAAGGATCTAATGTTATTGTTTATGTTCATCAGTAAATGTTTGTTGTACATAATGATTTCACTCAGCATGTAGAGCTGGCACATAATTTGTGTATACATGTATATGTATATGTATATGCATATTTACATATATATACTCATATATATACATATATATATGAATACATACATGTTTTTGATACAGGGTCTCACTATGTGGTTCAGGCTGACACTGAACTCACTATGTAGCCTAGATTGGTCTTGAACTGACAGCAATTCTTCTGACTCGGCCTTCCAAGTGCTGGGACTGCAGGTGTGCACCACCATGCCTGTCTTACATGATGCATCTTAATTCTTTTTTAATTTTTTGGCTTCTCCTTTCTCTCTTTCTTTTCACCTCTAGCTTCCCTTTTCATTGCAGATCTATATTCCCATTTAATATTATTTATCTTATATTTTGTTCTTTACATTATTTATATTTTGAGTCTGTCACATAAAAGAAACCATGGGATGTTTGTGTTTGTATGTCTGATTTATAACACTTGAAACTATGATCTTCAGGTACAGCCATTTTCCTACAAATGACTTGAATTTATCCTTTGCGACTGGGTAACTATTTCATTGTTTACATATATCACATTTGCTTTATTCATTCATCTGTTGTTGGATGTGTAGACTGCTTCCAAGATTTAGCCATTATGAGTTGTGCTTCTATAAACATGATTATGCATGTACCCCTGTAATATGATATCCTTAACTCTTTTAGGAAGATATCTAGAAGGGAAATAACTAGGTAAAATGGAACTTCTAGGTTTAGTTTTCAGAAGAATCTCTATACTGGTTTTCATACTGACTGTACTAATGTACATCCTCACCAACAGTGTAGGAGAGTTCTTTGCTCCCTGCATCCTAGGCAGGATTTGTTATTTAATTTCTTGATGATAGGCATTTTTTCTTGAATAAGATAGTATCTTAGTGTTTAGATTTGCATTTCTTTCAATGGCAAGCGTGGTGAACTTTTTAAAAATGCATTTATCACTTTTTCTGATGATTGTTTAATCATTTCAAATACCAAGGTTTTGATCAGGTGTTTTATTTTGGGATGTCTAATTTTCAGCAGTGAATTAATTGTGCACCAGTCTTTTTGGGGGTAGTTGATAGTTTTTGATTGCTTAGTACTGCGTTAATTTCATTGCCTGTTATTCACCTGTTCAGTTTGTTTGTTTATTTGCTTGTTTACTATGCTCTTGGTTCAGTTTGGTAATTTATGTGTCTAGGAATCTATCCATTTCTTCTAGAGTCTCCAATTAAATGTTGAAGTACAAGTTTTTTAAGTAGTTACTAGTACTCTTATAAATTTTGGTGTTGTTAAAACTTTGTCTTTTTCATTTCTAATTAATATGGATCATTCCTTTTATTCTTTTAGTAAGTCTGACTGTGGGTTTGCCTATTTCATGTATTCTTTCAAAGAACCAGCTCTTTGTTTCATTGCTTCTTTGTAATATTTTTTAGTCTGTTTTATTAGTTTCCATCTGATCTTATAATTTCCTTCACTGTCCTAGCATTGGACTTAGATTACGCTTGTTTTTTTAAACCATGAAATACATCAGTGAGTTATTTATTTGTATTCAAAACAATATCTTTTTTCTAAGAAATGCTTTCATTGTGTCCTAAAAGTTATAGTATAGTGTCCCAACATTGCTGCTTATTTCTAGGAATTGTTTAATTTTTTCTTGATTTGTGACCCATTGATTATTCAATAATATATTGAATATAGTATTCAATACCATTCACAATAGCTTCAATCTCTATGCACTTACAAATTTACTGTGTTTTCTTTTGTCATTTATATCTAGTATCATTGCATTATGATCTGATATTTATTAAGTCAAATTTTATGGGCTAGTATGTGATATGTTTTAGAGAAAGTTCTATGTGCTGTTGAGAAGAATGTGTATTCTCTTGTTGTTGGGTAGAACAATCTGTAGGTATCCATTTAGTCAGTTCCTTCAAAGTTGTGGTTAAATTCTGCTGTGTTTGTTGATTTTTATCTAGCTGATTTTTGTGATAGCTGGGTATTGAGGTAGCCCGCTATGATTGTGGCAAATTCCTGAAGACTGGTGAATGACCAGAGGATGGTTCATTCCTTTTCGATTCCCCAAATCTGGTGGATTTTGATTTGGAAAGAATAAAGTATATTTCTTGGGACACAATGCATAAGCCTGTTCTGGGTTGTTTTGGTTTTGGATGAGTACTTTCAGGCACTTACCAAACTCAGAATAAGTAGCTTTAGGCACATTCTTTAAAAAAATAAATTTCAATTCACTAAAATTTGAAACATTTTTTTTTTTGGTCAAACATTTTCCCTTAATTATTAAACCCATGTGGATGTTAATGGAAACTTAACCCATGTGTTTCTCATTCAGTTACATTCAGTTCATCAAGTACTATTTTGTAACAGGCTTTGACATTAAAGAAGCATTCTGGGTACTTTTTCTTAGAAACAGGAAGTGTTGTTCTGCCAAAAAGTAAAGGAACTTTAACCACCAAAGATTCAAATTCCATTTGAAATGCTGAGGCTAAAAAAGAAGCTCAGGGCTTAACTTGACAAAACACTTTCTTCCCAACCCTTCATTTTTTTTTTTTTTCAATTGTAGTTGTGGAAAATTACCTTGTGAGCATTGGGCTAAATTTCTCTTCTTTGTTCACAGATAGCTGTCAAGTCACATGGTAGAGAACATTTTTCTTTTCTGTTTTTTTTTTTTTTTTTTGGCTGAAGCTGATATTCCTGTTCCTACTGACACTCAACAGGTTCTTAGAAATGCTCTTCATCATCAAGAAAAGTCTTGAAATGTGGAAAAGAGAAATACTGCTTTCTGAAAGAATCCAAAGTAGTTTGGATCTGTAATGTCCCTCAGCTGCCCATGTTTGAAACGATTGTTTTCAAGCCTGTGGTGCTATTAAGAGATGGGCTCTGGTGGAAGGAAGCTAGACCCCTGAAAGGAATATTGAGAATCCAACCCTTCCACTTCTTTTATTATGTCCCTGCTTCAAAGTGGTGAACAGCTTTGACCTCCCACTTTCTCCTGCTGTGATGTTGTGCTTCACCACAGGCCCCAAACAATGGAGCCAACTAACCATAGACTGAAGTCTCTGAAATTTCAATCTTTTTTTTTTTTTTGACAAATTATTCCTCCTTTTAATTTGATTATCTCAGGTATATATTCACAGTGAAAGAAAACTCAGAGAACTCTATTCTGTTACAAGTGTAAGGTGAAGGGAGTGTTTTCCTTTGCTGACTGAAAGTCTTAGAATAAACTGACCAATGTAAGTTAATTGAAGAAAAAGTGGACAAAATTATTACATGCATGGAGACATTCACATAGTGTGGCTGCCTATCAGTTCAACATGACTTAGAAACTTATAACTTTTTCCATGAGAAAAAGTGAAAAGAATTATATAAATACTGTGTGGTAACTGACTTATCACTGGAGCTCCAAAAAGAGAATAGACTCTTCTTAGGATAATTGCAAATGATTTTAGAGAACTTCAGTGTTCTAGAAGAAACATACAACCACCTGGGCTAAGTGTTTTGGAACTACAGAACAGACAATAGCTTGTAAGTGATTTGAAAATATTGAATTGAATCAAAATAGAAGACAATGATACATGCCCAAGTCTGTTCAGGTATTTTGACATACTTCAATATTTCTTCCTGCCAAAATGATGGTATTTAGTGAAAAACTCATGAAACAGACCAAAATTCACTCTTTTCTTCCTTGTGAGACACTATGCAGACAAGGAAATACAGTAAGTCCCTAACTTTTGAACATTTGAGTTGCAAACTTTCATGATTATAATGTATGACTCACTTTGTTGACTTACCAATGAATCTGACTCATGAACAATTCTCCAGGAACAGAACTCACTCGAAAGTTAGGAACTTACTGATAAAAGCCACTTCCAGTGACTGCTGCTCTCTAAACCCCTTTACTTTAAAATAACCAGCATGCCAGTGTGCTATGCTTTGGAGTCCCTGAGCAATTTTACCATCATTGGAAGATTTCATCTCTTCTAAGTTAGGCAGTCAACTATAGCAAGGAGATAAATATGAGCAATATTAGTGTAATTTGCTGCTATTCTATGAGGATGAAATACAGGGATCTTTTATTTAATTTACATTTACATTTTGTTCCCTTGAGTTTACAATGCACAGCCTCTTTTAAGAATTGTTCTCCAAGTCCCTTTACATTCAATGTGAAATCAGTACTGTGCAGAACTACTGAATGTTAGCTGGGCGTGGTGGCACACGCCTTTAATCCCAGCACTCGGGAGGCTGAGGTAGACGGAGCGTTGTGAGTTCGAGGCCGGCTTGGGCTACAGCGTGAGCGCAAGGCCTGCCTGAGGTACATAGTGCGACCCTGCCTCAAAAAAGCCAGGGCCGGGAGTTTGGCTCAGCAGCTTAAATGCCTGTCTGGCAGGGGCAGGTGCGAGCCTGTGAGTTCGATCTCCGGTGCCGCAAAAAAAAAAAAAAAAAAAAAAAAAAAAAGAACTACTGAATGTGAATCTTCAGTTTAAAACATCCCCAGGTAACTTATGTGCACACTATAGTTTCAGAAGCAAGTTTTTGAAAATGCAAATACATGAATCCCGGTAGTACAAATTCTGATATAACAGACTGGATGCTGGGATTTATTTATACATTCTCCAGGGCATTTACTTACTTTTTTATAATTAAGTTATTGATACAATTTATATATGCATAATGATCACATTCATCGTAAGGAATATGTACTTGTGTATGATGTATCTTAGTTCTTTTTTTCCTATTGTCCTCTCCTTTCTTTAACTTTCTTCCCCTTCTTATTTACAAAACTTTGTTTTCATTTTATCCTTTTTTTCTTATTTTTTCTTTTCCTTTCCATCTGCTTCAATTCCCTTTTCCCCTTAAACAATTTCTTCCTATTTCACAAAATCTATTATACATTTTTGTTGTGGGAGTGTAGAGTGGTGAAGCCACTATGGAAATCAGTGTGGAGATTCCTCAAAAATCTAGGACTAGAATCTCCATTCAACTCAGTTTTTCCCCTTCTTGGTATCTTTGCAAAAGAATTAAAAGCATCAAGTGATATATTTGCACCATGTTTACAGCAGCACAGTTTATAAGAGCTAAATCTTGGAAACAGTCCAAATGCCCATCAACCAATGAATGGGTAAAAAGACATTTTTTATGCACAATATAGTACTAGTCAGGAATAAAGAAGAATAAATTTAAGACATTTATAGTGAAATGCTTGGACCTTGAGACCATACTCTTATGTGAAGTAAATTGGACACATATGTATAAATATTGCATTGTCTCTCTGGTGTGAGAAACTGAAAGTGTAAGTAAGACTCAGTGTGTTTTATGTATATAAAAATTTGAGAATAATTGCTATTGGTTATTTTGTGAAACCTCAGGTTTACTGAACTAGAATGCAGATCTTCCAGTGAAGGGAAATGTCATCATTGCAGTACTGGTAAGGATACTCAATCACTTTTCTCTGACTCACTGGAATAATTGCTCTGTACCTGGGCTTCAGGATACTGAGTAAAATTACAAAAGGGTACATCTCCAGGTTTGTTTTTTTTTTTTTTTTCCCCCCCGGCACTGGGGATTGAACTCACAGCCTCACACCTGCCAGACAGGCGCTTAAGTCAGTGAGCCAAACTCCCAGCCCTAATGTTTTTTGAGGCAGGGTCGCCCTATGTAGCTCAGGCCAGCCTTGCGCTCGTGTTGTAGCCCAAGCAGGCCTCGAACTCACAACGCTCCGCCTACCTCAGCCTCCCGAGTGCTGGGATTAAAGGCATGCGCCACCACGCCCGGCTCCATCTCCAGGTGTGAGGAGAGGAGAAAATAGCAATCACTGGTAACAAGAAAAGGGAGCTGTGACCTCTACAGTGTGAGTTTCTTTGGCAGCCTTTCTTTTAGAGAGTACTGTATATGTGTAGATACAGTTCAAAGTCCTGGGAACAATTAGAATTGACCTGTAAGAGATGCCTAAGAGAAGCCTAAAATGGGCAAGACAAAGGAGAGTGCTGACATGAGGAAATCTGGATTTGAAGATTAGAAAAATAAAAAAGACTGAAGAACCTTTCAGGCTTTCAGGAGTCATTTTGTGAAATAAGCAAGTAAAAGATATAGTGATACTCTTAAACCAACACAAGAAAGTAAAAGAAACAGAAGAGAATAATAATAATCAGCAAAACAATCAAACTCAAAAAATATGAAGAGGACCAAAAGGTCATAATAAAGTAAAAGTGAAGTCAATGATAGTCCAAAAGACATAAGTATGTTTTGAAAAACAGATTCTGAGTCTTCTATAGCTCTAAATACTTGGATCTTGCCTGTTTCTCCAGAGATGTATTTATTAACCCCAACTTAGATGTTCACACTTCATCTGCACTGGTTCACTGTCTGCTGCTTCATTTTCCTTTATACTACCAAACAGAGGCTGTTCTTTCTGTATATATTCTAAGGATATTTTTCTTTCTCTGTCACATGCCCTACTGCTTATTTAATTCCTCCTCCTCCTCTTCTAATGCTCCATACTATTCTGTGCTGTTTAAGAGTTCAGGTTCTAGAGTCAATGACATGCTCTAAACCAAACTCTTCCTAGGAAGATAAACCTTGGGAAAATTACCCTTCTCAGTTTCCTCACATCAAAATCAGGTTAGCAGGAACAGGAATCAGCACCAAGTTACTTGTTTGTGTTATGTGTTCATTGAGGCATTGTGAAGACAAACAGAACTTTCACGGAGAGGATGGAGTCATTGGTTTTCAATCCAGAACTGGGACAGTTTAAGTTTTCATTGTTTAAAGTCATGTAAATTTGTGGCAATTCATTATGAAAACTCAAGAAAATGAATGCTCAAGCGATGGCATAATCTGGGTAATTGCTAATATAATTTTCCAAGTCTGTAAAGCCTCACTCCAAATTGATAGGTCATTTAGTTAGTAGTGACACTTATGTTGAAGGAAAAGATAAAAATATAAAAGTTTTTATTGAAATTTTACACAACAATCATGTACATCACCTGGAGATATCATTTTGATCTTGTATACTGAGCTGAATACGTTACTTCAAAATCACCTTGTTGCATTTAGTATTCCCTTTCATACATTCTCTCGATATCTCTCTTGTAAGTTCATGTATATATATATATATATATATATATATATATATATCCACCAGCCTGAATTATTTGTATCAGCAAAGGTAACTTTGAGAATAAGAATTCTATTTTCTATTTTATTCATCTTAGTTTGTTTTGGGATTCATATATATGACTCATTGTTAGTATCCAATTAAAGTGTAGTGAGTAAATCAGTGTTTTACATTTATGTATTCTTCACTATATCTTTCTGTCATGCTTCTATTCATTTTGATTTAAAGTATGAAACTATGAACTAAACAGGACACAAGTACTGTGACTGACAGTAGGGAAAATTTATCAGATACAAACGCAGTTCACAAAAAGTCACCTGTCTCAAGAAATTATGTTCTATTAATTTCATTTTATTGTTTAAGCCCATTCTTGTTTTCTGGATCTTTGTGTTAATATTTGTACTTAAAATCACAAATTTGCCTTTTATACCCATTCCTGATTTTTATACTTCCCCATTACTGAGGCAATTTTATACTACTGAGACCAATAAACCTACTAATTGGGTTATACCATAGGTTTGAGTTAAGATCTGTGGAAAATTTCCAGCTGTTTATCTTTCCATCTTCTAAACAACACAGAAATGGGCTCCTAATGTCTATTGAGCTCTACTTCCCATTCTGTACAGAAAATAGAACTACAATTTGGTGACAGGACTCTGTGCTTGAACTGGCAACTGGCTGCTGTATAATTAGCATTGCTCTTGTTTATTAACTGCTTGCCTTTGTCTTATGTGGTGCTTTGTTGATAGATTTAACTTTGATCTGGTTGCTAAGGTGACAGTAAGAGTAGCTGAAAAGATTTTTGTTTGTTGTAAACAAATTTAGACATATGTTCAAAGCCTAGTGCAGCAATTTTTCCAAGCTCCCCTTATACCATTATCTTTGTATAAAACAAAACAAAACTAAATAATAATAATAATAAAATCTCTTCTGAAAAGTCCACAGCCTGTATTTAAAACAAAATGAGAAATAGTCTTGAGATTATCACTTATTCTGTGTTTGGGAATTATAAATATATATGTACATGTTCATGAGACTAGTCCTTGTCCCCTGGAGAGGGTTCTTTGTGAGACACTTCAGAAAAACAGTTGTATTTATTGGAGAAAGTCCTGGAGAACTCTTGGGAAAGCCTAGTGACACATTAACATAATGACAAAAATTGATTCTCTCTTTCCTTACCAAATTCTCACTGCTAGAGCACTTTGAATTTTTTTTTTTTCTTTTTGATACAGGGTCTCACTATGCAGTTCAGGCTGGCCTTAAATTCACTTTGTAACCCAGACTGATCTCAAGCTTGCAGTGATCCTGCTGCCTCAGTCTCTGGAGTGCTGAGATTACAGGCACGTGCCACCACCTCCGGCTCACCTGGGATATTTGTATGTTGGCAGGGAAATTCCTTCCAGAACATGTTTTTCATAAGTAGTTAAATGAGAGTTTCAATCCTATATGTCAAATTTTTTAAAATTCTGTGACAGTACACAATCATCTGAAGGAAGGCAATCACTGTGAAGAGGTGGAAACTAAGGTCTGCTTCAGTACTCCAGGTTAAACATAAATAGGATTGGTCCAATTTCAGTGGCTCAAGATATTTCTGTCTCTCTTTCTCTCATCTATTTTATCAAAGATTTCCTAACTCAATGACTGATGTCTACAATTAGCATGCCAAGCCTTATTCTTACTTTTTTCCTTTCCTTTAAAGTAAGTTTTGATAGCTTACTTCATATTAAGAACTTGAAAGCTTTAATATACTTTTTGTGCTTAAAATACTTACACCCAAAGGTATACATGAATTAGAGATCATTTTAGAACAAAGTATAGAGGCAAATAATGGATTATGCAGCAGCATATGAGAAATTTCTCAGTGGAGGACAGGCAGAAACACCACTCCAGGCCGAAATACCAAGTCTGTTTGGAAACTGCAAGTTTAGAATGAGCACAGTCCTATTGCACTTAATTGTTACTTCAAAAGCAGTCAGAGTTTTCCTGACCTCTTCCTATCAGGTTCCAGGGTCCTCAAGTACCTAGCTGTGCAGAAAGGCTGAGTCTGAACAGAGGAATGTAGGAAGCCAATTCTCAATTCCTCAAATTCAATTAAGCTTTCTGCTAAATATTTTCTTGTCTCTTAAACTTTTATTCCAATATTTGCCTCATGAAGCCACTCTTAAAATACAGTTCTGCATGTCCTTATATAGCTCATTAATAAGTAGCTGCCAACAAATGGTCTGAGGACGGTGGGGTAATCAGTTCAGCATAGGGTATCTCTACTAAGCATATTCATTAACATACCTTGGTTGGTGTAGGTATTTGCTCCTATTTATGATTTATCTTTGTAAGGTAGCAAAAACAAAAAGTAAAATTTTTAGTAAAAAACCTAGAAATTACGTAAAATTAGGGATAATAATAAAATGTTTACAGTTAAAACAGACTTTCTCTTTAGTAAGATCAAACATGTTAAAGGTATACAGCTGAGTAAGTAAAGTGAGCCCATTTGACATCTTGAAAATTCTACCCACTCTCAGACTTGGTTTCATTTTAGCTTTACAATTTCACCCAGCACATTTACCATCTTGGTTCTAAGTTCCATGCTTCTCTTGTTTCTCTGTTTGTTCAAATGCTGTTTATTCTCTGTCTCTCTCTCTGTCTCTGTGTGTCTCTCTCTGTCTCTCTCTCTCTCTCTCTCTCTCTCTCTCTCTCTCTCTCTCTCTCTCTCTCTCACACACACACACACACACACACACACACACACACATCCTGGCCCTCTCTCCTGTTGTTCCATGATTTCTTTTCTAGCTCTTGATAGAGGTTCCCCCTTTCTTTTTTTTTTAATTTTAGACAAAAGGAGAACAAGAAATCAAAACATAACAACTTCAACCCAACCAACAAAACAGCAACAATCATCAGCATATTGGATATTCCCGAAAATTATTTAAGGCAAAAAAATACAGACATGAAACATTATCTAACTAATTGTTAACATAATTGTTTTCAAATGAACATTTCACATTAAAGATAAAATCTGAAGATGACCCTAAAAAATTACATTTTCCTCAAAATTCTTTTTCTCTGTCACACCAAATTATTTATATACATAGATTTTGTTTAAGATGACATGATACTCTACCCAGAGGATCCCAAGAACTGTCTTTTTGTGACAGCAATGTATTGAGGTCTCCCAATACAATTGTATTAAGGCTTAATTTTTCATGTCGATTAATAATTGTTTTATATAACTGGGTGGACTAGTATTTGTTGCATATTATCTCTTCATCTTAGATTATTCCCTTACCAATATATAATGACCCTCTTTGTCTCTCAAAATAAAAAACATAACAATTTCACCATAACCAACAGAACAGCAACAATCATCAGCATATTGGATATTCCTAAAAATTATTTAAAGCAAAAAATACAAACATGAAACATTATCTAATTGCTAACACAATTGTTTTCAAATGAACATTTCACATTAAAAATAAAATCTGAAGGTGACCGTGAAAAAATTACATTTTATTCAAAATTCTTTTTCTCTGTCACAACAAATTTTTTATATACATAGATTTTGTTTCAGATAACATACATTTTGTTTCAGATCCTCTGCCCAGAGGATCCCAAGAACTCCACACCTGCTTTTTTGTGACAGCAATGTATTGAGGTCTCTCAATACAGTTGTTGTTTTTTTACTTAAGCCAAGAAAAAAGAAGAAAAAAAAAGACATATACAACAAAGACAACAAGCAAAAGAGACAAACAAATGACTAGAATAAATACACAACAGTAACATTGCAGGTTTACAAAACCGGATGATAGAAACTTGACAATGGTTGCAACATTGCGTATCATTATCCCCAAAATGGTTACTTACATTAACAGATATAGACATGCAAAATTGATCTAATCATGAGTATTAATTGTTCTTTCTCAATAACGAATACATTCAGCAGTGTGTTCATTTTAGTTATCTTACATATACATATATACAGGTTTATATCTTTTCCTCTTTCCTTTTCTCTTTCCACCTTTTCCCTTCCCAGTTACTTTTGCTCTTTGGGCTGTTTTTTACCCTTACGTAGTATTTATTATAGATTTTGGATCATATATACTTTTCCGTTTCTTACACTAGGGAGACAATACGGTATTTACACATGTGGGTTTGATTTATCTCACTTATGA
>RJWM01007554.1:29621-77555 GCA_004363535.1 Dasyprocta punctata | reverse complement strand
TAAATCTGGATAAAATACCCAACAAGTACCCATGCCACTGTTTCAACATTAGACTGCCTTGAAATTTCTTTTGCAAGATGAATTAGTCCACCACCCTTAATCTTAGTCTCAGGCAAAGTCTTGGAACACAAGCAAAATGCAGACAAACTTTCTGCCAATCCATAATACACATCATCTGGAGTCCAACAACTAGTGCAACTCTTCTTCTCAGCAGAAGCCTCCTGGGCCTGGTTTTTACCAGCAGCATTTTTATCAGCCCTCTGGTCTTCTGAGTTCTGACCAGAATATCTCACGAAGTACCACTGAGTCATTGTACTCCTCTCAAATTCATGGGTTGACTCCTCTTGTGGTTGTATTTGGAGATGAGGCCTCTATAGAAGCAATTAAAGTTAAGTGAAGCAATAAGGGTGAAGCTGTAATCTGACAGGATTAGGTGTTCCAGCTCTACTTTTTCAGCTGGCATCTGAGAACCTTTCCAAACTCTTCCCACAAGTCAGTCACAAAGGCTCTAAAACCACATGGCCAGGAATGGTCACAGCAAGACCTTACTTCTCTAGTACCAAATTATGTCTTAGCTACTTTTCTTGTTGCTGAGACAAAATACCTGACACCTAAAATTAAAGGAGGAAAGGTTTATTTAGCTTACAGTTTGTAGAGGTTTCTGTCCATAATCAGCTGACTCTAAGGCAAGGCGGTATGGCAGACAGGTATTGCAGAGGAGAAACACTTTGTGGTGGGTAGAAGGTAGCAAAGCAACAAGGGATTACAACTCTTTCTATCTTATCTAGGTTACTTAGGGCAGGTAGCACTCACACCTTTAATCCTAGTGCCCTTGATTGTAGCATTGCACTATGAATAACTCAAGCATCACACACCCTAGAACCAGTCACCTCTGAAAAAGCCCCACCTATGACAGCATGAGGCTTTGGGGATACATCTAAACACAAGCCAAAACAGGGTGTCATGTGTATTAGGCTCACATGTCCTGACAGTCCCAAGGCAATTCTCATTTCACATATCCTGACCCATTATGCCCACCTATCCTTGCCAGGCCATCCATATGGATTCCTGGTATGTTGGTTAGAAAATATTCCCTCTGTTTATACATGGCTGAGTCCCCAATCATGCTCCTAATTAGCACTGGTCCCAGGGGACAACTGAAGATGGATGCTGACTCTGAGAAAAGCAGGAAGAGAGACCACAGGGAAGTAAAGGGAGATAAGATGGTTCAACACAGAGTCTATATATCACTCTGTAGGGGCTGCCCATAGCTTTCCTTCCCCATCATGATGGTCAGTATGATTATTCCTCTTTGTAGAGTGGACAGCAGAGGCACTGAGAGTCTTATGGGCCATAGGCCAGTGAGTGGCTGAGATGCAGTTCCAACCTACGTCTGACTCAAAAGCATCTATGAGAATGAAGACGTTGGTCCTTCTCCCCTTTCAAAGTTGGCTAGAGTCATGATACTGACCACCTCTATCTGAACTGTCATCACTGAGAGGGGCTTTGGGTTTGCAGGAGATAGACCTCATTTAAGTTTGAAGAGTCTGAGTATAGGTGGGACTCTTGACTAGAATTGGCTTTTCTGGAATGGGGATGTTTTGGAGTGAGCTATTGTCCTCCTCTCAAATTCATGGGTTGACTCCTCTTGTGGTTGTATTTGGAGATAAGGCCTCTATAGAAGCAGTTAAAGTTAAGTGAAGCAATAAGGGTGAGGCTCTAATCTGATAGGATTAGGGTTTTTAGAAAAGACACCAGAGAACCCGTTCTGTCTCTCTCCCTCCATGCACACATTCAGAAAGAGGGCAGGTGAGGACACAGAAGGCAGCCTCGTATAAGCCAGAAGGGAGCCCTCATCAGAAACAGAATTTGCAAGCACTGTAATCTTGGATCTCCAGCCTTCAGAACTGGGAGAAAACAATTTTTAAAAAGCTGTGCAGCTAGAAGTACCCTTGAGCTGATGCAGCAGAGTGGGTGCTGTGCCTGTGAAGGTGTGAGGTGCAGACTGAGAGTCGTCACTACGCAGGATGTGGGTGACAAGCTGCAGATGGTGCACAGTTTATTTTGATAATGTATTAGAAGAAATAATGGCATTGGGTCAGAGACACTGGATACTATTCTTTGGGAGTTGCTTGAGCCTTTGTTGGGAGGTGATTCCTGGGGGCAGTGTGTCTACCTAGGAGAAAACAAGACTATTATAAAGTCATTTTAAAAACTCAAATTAGTATTTGGCACTAGAAACTTATTTCCTTGGCTAGGATCAAGAGTTGGGAGGTGCATGTAGGCTGCTCTTTGGAGGACAGGACAGGGCAGTGGGCAGCTTTTCCAGGACCCTCTAGAAGTGCTACCAGAAACCTTTGAGAGCTGGAAAGAGTTGGGCTCCACCCAGCCCACGTTCCTACCATCATCATTGCCCAAGCCATAGATTCTGTATTGACATATCTACTTTACCCTTATTTCCTTAGGGGTACTCTAATAATTTCCACATGTCTCAGTGACATCACTTCATGCAGTAGATTTAAGGCAATCCTGAAATTAACCCACAGTGAATTCCAACTTCTGTTAACCGGTTGTTGGGGAGAGGCTTTAAGTAAAGCTGCCTGTGCCTTGGGGAAGAGGTGGTGTCTACTCTCAGAGGCGCAGGACAGCATGCTTCTGTGCTTGCCTTGAAACCCATGTGCTCGAAGGGATCAGTTTTAATCCACATTCTGGGCCTGTCACGGCCTGTGCTGCCTCCTGTGACTACCGGGTTCATGGCCAGCCTGGGCACATTGTGGGGTACATGCAGCAGGTATTCACCAGTTGCAGACCTGATGATATTTTGGTGCGGGTAACAACCCATACACAAACTGAGTCAAATGTGCCCACTCCTCTTTTCTGATGTCTTTCCTGTTGGGTAGTTAGCATCTCCAGCTCCTTCCACTTTCATGTGAACTGGAGTTCAGGCTGTTTGAACTCACATAGTAGCTGGGCTTGCAAGACGGCAGATTAAACTAGGCAGGATGGCATAAGACTGTAGTCCCAGGTGAGGCAGGAGGATCACTTGAGCTCAGGAGTTTGAGACCAGCGTGGACAACATAGCAAGACTCATCTCTAAAAATAACAACAAAAAAGTATCCCAAAACAAACAAGCTCCAACAGCAACAACAACAACACCCCAAAACAGAACCAGAGGGTAGGTGACAAAACACAGGAGCACAACTGCAGGAGAAAGCCTGTTCCCTGTGGCCTGTGAGCCTTTCAAGAAGGTGACAGGGGAGTTTTCTCTTGTGGAGGGTCTGGCGCAGCAGACTCGTCACGGCAGCACTGGACAGCCCCTGGGAAGAGGTGACACCTCTTGTCCTCTAAATTTGGTTAGGTGGAGTGCCAGATAAAAATGAGCAGGAGAATTGGAGCAAAACTATAACTACTGGCATTGGCCATTTCACAATTTCTCTTAAGAAAACAACATTGTTTTCTAAAATATACTGTCAGTTTTCAGCAAATAAGGCAGGACTATGCATCAATAAGGCAGGACTGAACTTGCTTGGTCAAGAATCAACGTGGGTTGGGTCTTGAAGTGTTAAACATGACTTCCCAGGCTTAATCCCCTGCTCACAGGTAAACACTCTGTCCCAGAGGTAGTGATATGACTGAGAGCAGCTCGGGACACTGAGGTTTTAACATGCCCCAGGCAGAGCGCTGAAGCTGCACAACTTCTCTCAAGACCTTTTGTGCTTTTCTGTACCCCATCATTGTCTGGGGTTCCATCATGCCCAGTGGCTTCTTGTGGCTGAGAGTAACAGAAAAACTTGTGTTCACCTGGCTGGTCTTTCCACTTCCTGCTTAGCTATCAAAACCACCCCCTGCAAGTGTGCTCATTTGCATGCACACACACATTCACACACATGGGTAAGCTTGTGCACACTAGATTCCCTACTGTCCCCAGTCTCAGTCCTTCAGAGGGCTGCCCTCTGCCTAGGCTAGTGAGGGCTTTAATCAGTAAACAAATCTCTGCTAATGAACAAGCCACTTAATAGACTCATAGAATGTTCCTATTGAAACAGGCGAGGGAAGATCTATTCTAATCTCTTTCTTCCCAGAAAAAGAAGACCAGGCTCCCAGAGGTGAGCAACATGTTTGATATATTAATTAGCTAGTCAGGAGCAGGAAATGAAGCCTGGTGTCCAACATTTCACCCAGCATTCTTCCATCCAGACCCCTTTCCTGAGTTACAGGATATCTTAACCAGTGGAAATGTATCACTTGCCAAAAAGGCTTTTAAGAATTAAATCTCATCTTGGCTCTCCCAACAGAGCTATTCTGAACCCTTTCCCACCTCTTCAAGCCTTCAGTCCCATCCATCATTTTCAGTAGATGATTCTGCCTCCTACATTACAAAGATCAAAGTCTCCAGCCCAGGTCCCTCTGCTGACTTCCCTCCTCCACAGCTCCACATCCCTCTGTGTCTGCCCATCATCCTCCCCTGCTCCTTTCCAAGGCTAACCACCCCCTTCTTCTCATCTGGTGCCTTCCTCCCATGCCTCTCTCCTCCTCCAGGCCACTGCTACATCAATCACCTTTCACTTGGGACTCCTTGAGACCTATTCTGGAATAAGCCTCCTTCCACCAGATTTCAAAAATGCTTGAATCACACAAAAGACACTCTACCTCTTAAGATAGCATAACTTCTCTTGCATCACTCACAGCCAGGTGCCTTACAAAGTCCTGCATTTGCTTCCCTCCTCATTAGATAATTCACCCCTTATAGTCTGGATTCCAGATCAGCAATCACTTAAAATTGTTTCTGTAAATCACACTCTCTTGGCAGCATTTCACACATCGTTTTCCATTATGGTTTAGATCTAAAATGTCCTCCAAAAGTCTCATGTATCTGGAAGGTGATTGGATCCTGGGGGTGCTATACTCACTGATGGATTCATCCACTGGTAAGTTTGGTAGCTGACTGTGCTTTCAGGAGATGGGGTCTAGTTGGAGGTGGATCATTGCAGGTATGCCCTGGAAGGTTGTGTTCTTATCTCTGCCTCCTCATTTCTCTCTCTTTGCTTCCCAGCTACCACAGCGTAAACACCTTTCTTCTGTTATGGCCTTCCCCTTTATTCTTTCAGCCTGCTACCTACCAAGCATGGACTGAACCCACTGAAAACTGTGTGTCAAAATAAACCTTTCATTTAATTTGCCCATGTTGGGTATTTTGTCCCAGCTTTGGGAAAGTGCCAGATACATTCTCCCTTGATTTTCTTCCCACAGTTTCCATATATATATATATATATATATATATATATATATATATATAAAATTGTTGTTGTTGTTATTTGTTTGTTTATTCCAGGAATTGAACTCACGACCTTGTGCTTGCCAGGCAGGTGCTGTGCCACTGAGCTATATCCCTGGCTCCATGCTACTATACATCTGGTCTAGTTGTTCAGACTTCTTTTTCCTCCTGTATCTCCCTAACGTGTGGCCACACTCTGCATTTAACTGTTGATTCTCAATTCCTTGACTTGCCCCTCAGGCCTTGCCACTTCTTTTTCCTCTCTCCTTACCTGCTGTATGCTGAGCCCTCAAACTTGACATGTCTGAATTTGACCCCATCTCCTCCTCAAAGATGGGTTTTCCCTCCTTTATCTGCTATTACTGATAAGGCTGTTTCCATTCCCTGAGGTGCTCAGGCACCTACTCTTTTCCCACTGTTGTCACAATCTGTGGCTCTGTCTTCTCTCCTGTTCTTGTCTCACTGCAGGATGTGCAGTAATTAGGACATGGATGAACCACAAAGCAGATTCCTCAGAGTCAGTCACCTCACTGCTCCCCACTCGATCTTCTCACCTGCACAGTGGGAACCACGTTAAGACCTGCTGTGTAGAGATGCTATGAGCACCTAAAAGGGGCAGCCCAAGGGCAAGGCCTCATGGCAAGCAGGAAGAAGGCTCACAACCCCAGTTAGGCCCATCAGTGCATGTTCAGACTGTGTGGTTGCTTCTTGGCATGACTCCTCATCTCACCAGACTCTCTCCATCAGGAATTCTCAAATCTATCTTTTCACTATGGCTTCAGTGTGATGCACACATTTATGCACAGGCACATATACCCTGATACACAAGAGTCTTAGATTTGACTCTTATCACATGTGATAGACTTTGGTAGTTTTTATTTTACCCTAAATCCTATATAAAGATGTACTCATGGTGGCCAGTGAAACAGGTTTCATGTTCAGGTTTGAACATTGCTCCTACATATAACTGTCTTATTTTCCCTGAATCAAGTGGTGTGTTTTGTCTCTTTTGGCTCCACCCCATACCTGTTTTAAACCACTCTTTTGGGCTCTGGGATCCTCAGAGTCTGCCTGTGGTATGTATTCACCATCCTCTTCCCTCTACTACATCCTCAAGGGTAACATAAGCTCTGGCCCCAGCAGCCACTGCTATGTGTCCACTGTGTGCCACCCCTTCCTAGCTCTGCTCTTCATCTGTGTGACTTTTCTGCTAAGGATGCCAAATTCTTACTTCCCATTTCCCACATGTGACTGCCAAGTGCAAAGGTGACATCCTCCACTGTGCCACCTCAACTGTGGTCTCAGAAAGAGCAATGCCAGTGCATGTGGAGCCACTGTCTTGTACTTGGTGATGAGAGGGATTCTGAAAAGGATCCTGTGGCTACATCTGGGCTTTTGCAGGAAAGGGTGTCCTGTTAGATTATGTCATTTTGGCGAAGAAGAAGGTAATGATGGCCAGAGTGTAACGCAGGACCATTTGAGTCCCCCAGAAATGAGTCTGCCTCATTTATTTTGCACTCTTTCTATGAAATGAAAAATTATATTTTCACAGGTGATCTTCATTTGGATTTCCAATTTTTAGTTCATTACTGATATTTCCACTTGTTAGGATGTTTTTTGAGTCAGGGGTTGTTTTACTTCTCTTGGCATCCTTCCAAAACACCTGGTTTATTCTCTTGTACATATTAGCTAATATAATTTGACCAATACTATGTGACTTTTGTCACTGATGCTTCAGATTTAGGACCAGCCAAAGAAAGAAGTATTTCTGAACACAGGGAGTGTTTGTCAGTATGCTTCTCAAGGATCCTGAGATTGGGCCAGCAGGGGTGGGTCTCCACATGGATGACAACAGAGCATTCCAGGACAAGTCTTATCCTAGTGACAGAAATAGTTTAGCCACACATGCTTTGGGGGCAGCTGAGACCACTCAGTTCCCCTGGAGAAGTTAGTACTAAGAATATCACCAACAACCATGGGTTCTGTGTGTTCTGGTAGAGATCAGACCACTGAGTCATACTGCAATGGGAACTTTAGGGGGCAAATATTTACCGAGTACCTACAAAGTGTTATGGAATGCTGTCTGCCTCCTTTCTCAGTCTTGTGAAGGGCTTCAACGTTTGGAGCCAGGCAGATATGGGTTTGAAGTGAGGCACTTTGCTTTCTACCTCCATAATCTTGGGTGAATGACTGTTTGAGTCCCAGTCTCCTCATCTGTAAAGTGGGATAACAATGCTCGCCCTTCATTTGGGAGGAACAGGGATAAAACAGAGCAATCTCCCTCAGCTTAATATCTGCAACACAGTAGGCATTTATTAGAAAAAAATTATCTTCATTATTATGGGGAATACATTATCACCCCCACTTTCCTATAAGAGAAATGATTCCCAGAGAGCTTTAGTCATCAGCCAAAATTACTATGCCAGGGTGAAAGAGGGCACTAAACCCCACCCATCTAACTCCAAAGATTTCACTCTTTTTACACCACTTACGATGGCCTCTTGGGGGATACTCATTGTGCTGTGTCTTAGTTACTTTTCATTCATTGCTGAGATAAAATACCTGATGCCCAAAATTAAGGAAGGAAAGGTTTATTTCTTACATTTCTTGGGGGTTTCAGTCCATATTTAGTTGGCTCCAAGGCAGCATGTCGTGGCAGGTCAGCCATTCATGGTGGCTGCCAAACAGCAAGGTGAACCGGTGAGAAAGAGTAAGAGCAGAAGCCAGAGAGGGAGCACGCCTTCCTCTAGTCCTTACCCTGTATCAGCTCCATACCTGGGCAGGTGCAACACTCACATCACCAATCCCAGCACTAGAGAACAAACCAATCACAAACGCCAGACTCAGCCCTATCCAAATTACATGAGGCCTTGGGGGGACACAGGACAAGCCAAGTTTCAACTATTGCCATTGAATATAATTTTACTGAACATGAATTAGTTGATTGTGAATATAGGAGATCTTAGCAAATGATACTCTACTAGAGATGTGCTACTGATCAATATTCAGTGTTTGCTTCTGATAGAGAAGCCATGAAAAGAACAGTAAAACATGGTGTGTAGTTAGATGTAATGAAACCCTCAAACTGACCAGAAGCCACTTTTTAGGTTTTAGTTCCCACGCAAAGGGCCAGCCCCTTTGTTTCCATGCAATCTGGCCAAGCCTATGCACACACTGTTCCCTCTCCCTGAAATAGTTTTTCATCCATCCCATGCCTGATGCCCTTTCTCACATCCCCCTAGCCTCAGTGGTGACACCTCCACCTCAGGAAGGCCACCTCCTCAGGAGGAACTCAGCTCAGAAAAGCCTGTTCCTCAGAAGGGCCTTTCCTCTTGAGGAAGAACTCCTCTCAGAAAAGGATCCTCTCAGAAAGTGAATCCTCTCCAAAAGGGCTCCTCCTTAGAAAACTTTTCCTCAGAAAGTCTTCTCAGATAGGCCCCCTTTTCACAAAGGCCTCCTCTTGGAAGGCTTCCTCCTCAGCAGGCTTCCTCCTTAGATGGCCTCCTCCTCAGGAACACCTCCTCAGATTGCTCAATTTTCAGTTTCCCTGTGACACTCTGTTCTTAGCTTTGTACCAGAACTCTCTACCTTTTATTTGATAATTTATCTGTCTGTACATCTCTTTTGTACTAGAGTGAAATTTCCCTAAGAGACCAAAGCTAACATTGTTCACTGCTGTACTTCCAGGGCCTTGCTAAACTGTCACAGGACACATAGTACAGATGGATGACGTATTTGTTCAGAGTAAATGAAGTCATCTTGTCCATCTTCCTGTGTTTGGGTTTAACCAAGCAATGCATTTTCTATTTTGGTTTTATATGTACCACACGTGGTTCCTTCTTGGCTCCCCTTAGAAGACACAATCTGCAAGCTAATAAATATTCCTTGCTGGCTATATTCCATTCTTGCACCCTGTATGCCATTCATATACAAACAGTCACACTATGGGGAACACCTTGCCCTGTGCACTGAAGGCAAAACCAAAGGATTCAGTAATTCCAAAGCAAGCACACAAGATGCAAATCATTTTAGAAAAACAGTCAAAGAACCAAACTGCACAACATCAAGGGAAAAACTCAAGCAGAGGGACAGACCCTGTGAGCTTAGATATACCGAAGGCAGGTCTTCCTAGGCCCTTGCCTGCAGACTCTGGCTGCTCAATTTATAGGTGACCCATGCACAAGGGGACCTGTGCTTTCTCCAGCTGCTGCTACTCTGCAGGTGTTTCTAGACAGGATCCCACAATGGACTCTATGATAGCAGCAGAGTTTGTTAAAGGAGCCAATCTGTGACTGGGGGATTGGCTGGTAGTTATTAAGCACCACCTCTGTGGCAGGTATGAATTAGATCTCACTCTCCTCACCTCATCTCCTTCCCAACCCTCTGCAGAGGTCTATTATTACTTCTTTATTTCTGAGGAAACTGAAGTTCAGTGTTCATGCTTTACACAAAGCCAAACTTTAAGGGGCAGAGTACAGTCTTCATCCTCCATCTGTCCAATGCTTAGTCCAACCCACTTGTCTAAGACCCACAGAAATAAATGTGGAAATACTGGTTAAAAAAAAAAGCCAAGCCCACAGTAAGGCAGTGGCTGATGTCAGTGTGGGAGGCACATTTAAGTTCACCTAGAAGCATTCTAAGGTAATGGGAGAGGGATCCTCATTTTCATTCCCTGAAGGAACTCCAGGCTTGGATGTAGAGACAACCTGTGCCTGGTGCCACTCACTGGTCCCACAGCACTGCTTGAACCAGAGTGACCAGCCCAGGTGGCCTTACCAGCCAGGTCTGGCACTCTCCTTTGAGCTCAGACCAAGGTGGGCTGTGGTGCCTAAGGGGACACCCTACTGCTGGACAGGAGGGCCAAGCTGTCTGGCGAGCAGATGAAGGTGGTGACTTCCCAGGAGGACCCTATGAGTAAGCATACATTCTTTGCTTCCCTGAGAGGCACAAACACTCAAACTCTCCCTCCTCTGCTCACACAGCATCTGGGCCAGGGCTGGAGGAGGCTTGGAATCACATGCTTCTCAGGAAAGGTGGGGTTTTGCTGATTCTGGTATCAATGACTGGTACCAGGTCTTTTCTGAGACTGGGGTAGTGAGAGAAGGAAGTGCCACAGCAAGAAAAATCCTCTTAAAAGATATGATAAGAAATAGGCACATACTTGCAAACCAATGCTCTGAAAAAAGCATGGGGTTTGGGTCAGTTTAGGATTCCCTCTTGTTTCACCACCTGCTAGCTGTAAGTCTTGGGTCAATCTGCCCACCTTTCTGGACCTTAGACCTCATCTGCAACACCCAGGATGGACACCAACACGCTTCTGTGGACTGCCATGCTTGGAGCACCCAGCTACCTTGACAGCCTGTTTTGTCCCCTCTGGTCCTCAGACGTATTGCAAAAAGCAAGAGCTCACAAGAGGAGTGCAAGGTCCCCATGCACCCAGAGGCCCGACTGGAGGGAACAGCAGCGGTCAGCTTCCCTGACTGCTTGTGCTACTGAGCTTTGTGAGCTCAGCTCTGTGGGCTCCCAACCCACAGAGGGGCTGCCCTCCTCCCCAGCTGGCAAGCCTTTCTCAGGCGGCTTCTGGCCAGCCCAGTGAGCTCCAGAGAGGGGGGCAGGGGAAGTCCTGGTACAGCTGCCCTGGAGGAGGAGTTAAGGACAGAGATGAGTCTCTCTCTGCTGGAAAGCAAGGTCCCCTTCTAGGCCAGGGGAATGGCAGCTGGATCTGAGTAAGGCACAGCCTCCTCTTGTCCCCCTGCTCCAGGTCACATCCCCCGTGGTGAGGGCGGTACCAGGCTGAAGGGGCTAGAAGAAGAATGGGGACACATTCTGGGGGCCTCTCACATCGCCTCTCACTTCCCCCAGGCCCGAGAAGGAACCTGTTTACAGGTTGGAGCAGGGATTTCCCCACACTTGCCGGCCCCGACGTCCTTTCGCTGGTTGCCAGGGATGGCTTCAGAGCTGGGAAACGTGCCCAGCTTCCACCAGCCTCCAGCATCCCCTAAGAGCCCGCGGGTAGCACCTCTGGTCTGCCGGGCTGGGGGGACGAGTCCAGCCCGGGGCACCCGCTGTGCGCGAGTGCATGGTGGCGCTGGAGCGTGCCGGACCGTACCCACGGGCAGCCGCGGGTCTCGGGACGGGGGCGGAGGCTGCGGCCACGGCCGGGTCCCTCTGCACTGCGGCCCGCGCCCGGCGCCGCCCCATTACCTTCCACTTTGGTGAGGGTCAGGACCGGACTGTTGCAGGCGCTGAGCGGGGCCACCCGGGCCGAGTGCTTCTTCATGGTGAGCCGGCCACCTCCGGAGCGCTGCCGCCGCCTCTCGCTACATCCTGGGGCCGGGCGGCGTGCCTCGGGCCCGCGGCCACGCGGCCTCCTCCTCGCCCCCAGGGCCAGGTCCCTGGCTGCCGCCCGCTCCTGTCTGTCGCCGCGCTCACTGCGGCTGCCGCCTCGCCACGCACATCGTCCCCGGCCGGCCGCGCGGCGCTCCACACACGCGCGCACAGCCTCTGACTCCCGGCTTGCAGCAAACTCCAACGTCACGTACGAGTACACTCCCCACGCCCACCCGGCCCGCTTACCTGCTCCGCCCCCGCCCTGAGCAGCCGGGCCCTCGGCCAGGGCTCTCCCTGGCTGAGAGCCAGACCCGGCTGCAGCCTCGGGCGACACCTCTCCGCTGGCCCAATAAAGGGACCAGCGCCTTTGAGGGAGACCTTGAGCGCTCCAGCCTCAGTGTCGCAGAAGTGTAGCAAGGGTGGTGTTTGACTTTGGAGGCAGAGAGGACTCCTCCCTGCGCTGTCCTGAGTTGCTTTGAGAGGGGAGTCAGATAAAAGCAACTTGCATTTGTTTCTTGAGCACAGTGGCGCATTATTTTGTCCTTTTGTGAACCGACTGATCTGTTTGGGGAAGAGAAAGTCCACAGAGGCAAAACTCCTGGGAGAAGGGAAAAGCTCTTCTTCTGCCCTGGTCCCAGGTCCCAGGTCCCAGGTCCCTGCTGCAGGCGTGCTTTCCAGCTGCCATTAGCCCCGCTGGAAGCTACTGGTCAACGTGCTTGTCTCAAAGCTGTGCTTTACCTATTGCATCATTGACCAGAATGACCTCCCAGTCTAGAGGAGTCTTTAGTGTTAATCCTGGACAGTGTCTCATCAGAAGGGATCTGCCATTCGCCAGTTAAGTAGGATTCAGAGGGCTCCTGCAGCCCCAGAATTCAAGGCTACCAACATATGGAATTACACTCATGGGTCCCAAGCAGTCCTGGTCCCAGTCTCTACAGGGAATCTGAAGAATCAGTTCGGATACAAGATGGGTTTTGTTGTTATTGTTGGTTAAGTCCTTGCTCAGTTTCAGAAGTAGTCTTGAATTTGACATTGCATTGTATTGTGTCATTCTAATCCCCAGCAAGGGTAATTCAGTCTAGTGGTACAGGTGGAGAGCAATCCTAGAACAGAGCTGTGCTGGTTTGGTACCTGGAAACGGTTACTGGTAACATCCATCCACCTGCACACTCCCAGGTGCTGGTGAAGGGGCAGAGCTCTTGTCATAACTTGCTCTCTTGAACAATGATGAAGAGAAGGATGGAGTCTCTCAGGCCGGACTTCTCCGGGCTACTTTCCCATCACCACACCCGGGGAGATGTGTCCCGGTCCTTACAGAGCCCTCTAGTGGTCGTCTCCAGTATAAGCCTTCAATGGGGAACTTGTCCCAAGGGCCCCAGTGAAGATACTACAAAGAAGCCATTTCCTTCTTTGGAAATAAGTTTAGAGCAACACAATTTCATATTAGATATTAAAGAATTTCTGGTTATTGGAAGATCATACTTCTATGTGTTGCTTGTAAATTCACCAATAAATATTTACTATAGACAATAAATACCACATCATAATGATACCTATTTTTGGTATTGGTAATTGTTGCATGTTTTACAGAAATCATTTCAGCTTCTATTTGCAAAAGTTCTATAAGGTCATTGTGACCTTGTTTTATAGATAGGAAAGCTGAGCCTAGGAGAGGTTAAATAAAATATCCTAGATCATAGAGTAGGTGGCCTAATAGGGATTTAGATTCAAGTCTTCAAAAGCTCACGCCCATCCCCACTATGCTATTTTCTTTCTTACTATAAGTATGAGATGAATGCTTACCACATAACTAGTTCATGTCGGAAAAAAACATGTGGGTAATCCATGACCCTCGTCCTTTCATTTGAATGTGGTTTGATAGAGTTCCTTGTCTTCCTGCAGCTGAGGGCTCTTGGAGGACCTGGGCTTGGGCTCATCTGGATGCCTCTGCACACTTGCACTACTAGGCAAGTCACAATGAAAAGTGCTCAGTAAGTATTTTCCTGCTTTAAAAATATCTACTTTCTATTTATTGCAGTGTTCCATATAGGTCAAATAGTTAACAATTAAATACTGTTAAATACCCCTATCACTAACATCAATCCTTAAGTAATTGCTGCCTAATTCTTTTTTTTTTTTTCCCTGAAACTTACTCTAGGAGCTTTTGGTACCTGGAAGGTCATCACCTCCTTATATCTGTTAACTTTTGCTTCCTGATTGTCATCTCAATCTCTTCCCCTTGATCATTTTAAATACTGTGTGCTGTCTCAATCTTTCACTTTTTCAATTTTGAGTTTCCCTCTCAACTTGTGCTTCAGAAAACAAAACAAAACAAAACAAAAGCCCCAAAACCTCATCCTACCCAATCCTACACAATCCTCCAATCCCCACAGAATTTCTTAGATGTCTGAAATCAGTTTTCTGCCTGCTCAACCTTGTGAGTACTGATAATTCTTAAGGGAACACTTCCTTTTGGGAGTGGCATGTGGCAGGGATCCCTGTGTAAAAACCCACATGAGAGTGGTGTGCAACTGGTGCGGACTTCAGGAAGAGAAAGATGTGCCTCCTGTAAGCCTACTGGTGCACAGGCTAAGAATCAAGCACAGCTCCCCCCTGCCCCCCCATAAGCAACCTGCTGGTTCAGAGGACCAGCTAAGTTGATAGCAACTAAGGTACATGAAGCAAGTAAATGCTTGTATTGTTTGGTTGATTTTGCAGGCCTGGAGGCAGCAGTCTGAGTATCTCCTGGGAAGATGACAGTATGCAATGTGGCAAATATGGGGGATTCCCTTCTATCTGGGCTTTGAGGCCCAATATTGTTCTCACTGTTTTGCTTTATTCTGATTAATTTTTTTGCTTTATTTCATATTCTGTTTTGATTGGTTTTATTCTGTTTTCTTTTTGGTTTGATTTTACTATACCCGATAGAATGGTCAACTATTGTGAAGATAACAAGATATACTATAGTAGCTATTGTTTTCCTAGTATCTTGCTTTGAAGTTCTGTACCAGTTCTACTGTTTTGTTTTGACTGACTTTGTTCTGTTATGTTTTGTTGGATTTTACTATCTTTAAAATAAAATTTAAAAAATAAATAAAAATAAAAACCCACATGTAATTATCTAGGGGGTTAGTGCTTTACTGATATGTGAGCACACAGTGGTATTTTCAGAAGTCTAACCTTTTAAAACTTCATAGCCAAGTTAGACAATAATAGCCTAATTCTCAGGAATAAATAGAAGATTGTCCAAACTCTTCACTTAAAAATTCAAATCTCAAATTTTTAATAAAAATACACTAATAATTCTTCTAAGGATGAAAGGATACTCTGAAAGATTGTTGAATTACCAATAGAAACAGCACTGTGTCAACAATATCCAGGACAGAAGATGGGCCATTTGACCTTTGATCCCATTCCTCCTAGTACAAGCTGACACCTGAAGGGTATCTATTACTGAGAACCTATTGGTCTTACTTGTAGTATTA
The DNA here is from genome assembly GCA_004363535.1 of Dasyprocta punctata. Classification (NCBI taxonomy): domain Eukaryota; kingdom Metazoa; phylum Chordata; class Mammalia; order Rodentia; family Dasyproctidae; genus Dasyprocta; species Dasyprocta punctata. The sequence continues at coordinate 62,465 of RJWM01007554.1, read as the reverse complement.
TAGGCATTTATTTGAATAGGGAGTTGGGGTGACTTTCCAGGTCCCACTATCACATATCTCTTTCTTGTGATCAACAAATGCATATATGACAGTTTGCTTATCAAAGCCCAGCACTCAGTCAGCTCTGCACAAGTTGATGGCCAAACACCTGTTCTTTGTCACTAAACTCACCCTTGTTTGCTCATTTCTTTTTCATTGATGGGTTGAAGAATGAACAGGAAAACTGATGGCAGTCTGGCCTGGTAGACCTATGTAAAGTGGTAGGTTTGTGTTACTGTCCGAATATTGATGGACCTGCTGTGTAGACAAAGAAGGTAGCACACCTGGGCACCCACCAGCCACCAGCATGGATTTTCTTCCCTACCTCCTCTTGCTCCCTATGTGCAAACCAAAGAGAAGGGAAGCAAAAGAGCAGTCATGGAAAGGAAAGGTAACAAAATGGTTAGTTCTGCCTATCACTGAGGGGCTAATTAAATTGCACTCTTCCACCTAGGGCAAGGCCCAGCCAGGTGCTCACCAGGCTCTCAGATCAGGGCTTATATTCATCCTCATGTCACCCAGAAACCTGTTAAGGTCTTCCTGGACCAGCTTACACTCTGCCATCCATGGGAGCTGCACATCCATTCTGCTCCACGTGGCAGTTTACAAGTATCGATAACTCCCTTGCACTAGTCTATTTGCTGGGACTGAGTTGTAATTATGGTCCTTCAAGACCAAGATGGCATGGCACATGCCTTGGACAGCAGTCAGCAGTTTGGATTTGAGCTCAGGTTCTGCCAACACAAGGCAACCAGACTGTGGCCATTCAGTCTCTGCCAGCCTTAGGTTTCTTCTACTGGGACCCAAGAAGGCCTGACTTAGTGCACTAGCAGTTTGCAACTCTGCTTCTTGCTCTTGGCACAGCAACTATGCTTTTATCTGCTGAGTTCTTGCTTAAATGTGGTTTGTTAAAAAGGTAGTGCTGCTAAAAAAATTTTTAGCATCGCTGAGGTCCTGTGAGCGCCAACGTTTGGTATGTATGAAATTATCTTCCTGGATATGACAATCGTCAGAGTCTGAAATAATCTTAAAAGCATGCTATCCTTCAGTTAGTTAAGTAGACCCTTGCTTTAAGTGGTTGTCTCACTTTTTTGACATCATTGGAAATGTATTTTGCATTTGTCAAAAATTGTACACTAAAAGGTGAATTTTACCATTTTTTAAATCTTGTTTTGATTTTAGAAATTGGGAAATACACATTTTACATCACATCTCTTACACGCAGATGTGCATACATGTATATATGTATACATAGGGTATCTAAGCATATATACACAAACACATATATAACTGATTAAACTAATGAAACACTACCTTTACCACATTAGCACATTATGTCTATTCTATTCTCTTGTATTCTATCATTGAAAAAAAAGCTGATTTTGATCAACTGATTCACTTTTATTATATTGCACTCATGGATTATAACCAATGTGGTTTGAAAAATATTGTTAAAATTATATGCATGGTAGGTTATGTGAAGACTTTCACTTAAAATGTTCAAAATAAGTCATACAAATTTTAAATTCAATTACGGTTTTCAAGAATTAGAAAACAGACCATTTCAATTAATTCACTGTGAAATATCAGCACTGTTTTATAGTTCTTCCTCATACTAAGTAGTAAAAATAACAAATTATTTTTGTGGTTGCCAGTGCTTAAAATAATCACATCAAGTGATGCCCAGAACCAATTAATTTGTGTGTAGCCTGCAGAGGCTTCCATAGTGGACTCGCACTGGCATTTCCAGTAGACAAGGAGGCCCAAGGGTCAAAGAGGAGGATGTCCTGTGCACCATTGCTCAGCCTCTCCACTCAGCAGGCACTACTGGTACCTCTTCCAAAATGCCAGGTACAAGAACCATCAGACTGAATGCTTGGGGGCCTTCTTTCTCCCTCAAATGTCCCCTCTTTTCCCCCAGGCAGTGATGTGCCTTATAAGGACAAACTCAGACTCATCAGAGACCCACTAGATTTCCTTTTCTTTCTTCAAGGAGAAACATCAAGGTTGCATGACTCCAGCTGGGGCACAGGTTTTCAGGCCCATCCCTAGGCCCCTCCAGAAGACCCTCGATGCCCAACATTGATGATGTAACAGCTGGGTCTGCCTTGAGCCAGTGTTATGGTGAGCAAAGATGGTGTCTGTTATTCCCCTGTGGCCACTAGTGAGGGTCTTTCCTAGAGCTCAGGGGCTGACACTAGCTGGTGGTCCTCTGGAGGGCTGAGCCAAGTGTGTAGGCCACTGAGATCAGGCCTTATAAGACTCTGGGAGCACAGTACAGCAGGAGTAGGGACTCCGGGGTTGGGTACCAGGGGACACTGGGGCTTGCTTTCTCAGGACCTCCATGAGATCTAGCTGGTGGTCAGTATAGAGAAAGGAAGTGGAGAGGGACTAACACAGGAGGTTCCAGAGGAATGATATCCCCTGTTGATTCAAGGCAATGGAAATGCATGCTTCCTCAGCCCCGCTTCACCAGTGCAAATTAGCACAGAGTAAGGGCAACAATAGCACTGTGGCCAATTTACCTCCCCATGCTCAGCCATCTCATCTTTAAAATGGGATAATAAGTGTTGATCTTATAGTGCTATGTAAAGATCAAGGGAATCATATGTAAAGTGCTTAAAATAGTATTTGGCAAATAGACCCAATACACCTGGGGTCGTTATTTTATTCTCTTGCATGAGGTCCTATAAAGGGGAGGGCTACTCTGATGTGTCACACCTCATATCTAACACAGCACAGAGGAGGTATTTAAAGCAGGAAGGATGACAAGAAGGAAGGAGAGAATGAGTGTATGTTGGAGTTTTCTGAAATTGTCTGCTTTCCTCCCCTCTCAGCCTGTCCTCTGCTGCCCACATGGTGTGGGAGTGAGGAAACCATGCTGCCTGTCCCTCTCTTGCTCTAAATTGTGTCTCTGCCTCTCCCTGGCTTGATCTTGGAGAAGTGTTTTTGGAGATGGAGACACTGGGCTCAAGGTGAGAGGAGGGATCTGATGCCATTTAGTTCAGAAATAGCTGCTGCTGGTGTCTAAATGACTCACCCACTGTAGCTGGCCACTACCCAGAGTCTTCGACTCTTTCTCCTCTGTGCAGTGGAAACTAGAATACTGACCTAAATCGGATCCTTGGCCATGTTGGAGCCTGACACTTGGCCACTGTTTGCTTCCAAGGGTGAATCAAGGGGATCAGGATCAGCTTGCACAGGAGACAGATGTCTGGGCTAGGACACGATCTTGCTACTGCTCACTCCTTGCTTCTGAGTGCAGTCAACACCTCCTTTCTTGAGGACCTTGGAGGCTCTGAGTTAGACACAGAGTCTTATAAGGCCTGATCTCAGTGGCCTGTACACCTGCAGAGTCCTTGGGCTCTCTAAGGATAGCAGTCACCTTCCACCTGGCCCTGGAGTCATCTGTGTACTTGGGTTGGCTGCCTGGAGCAGTCAGCCTTGCTCAGGACACTCTGTAATGATGGCTGAAGCAATTAATGGATGGAGAGCCATCAAGGCTGAAGGAAGCGGAGCTCGTCAGGATCCAGATGGGCAGGTCTGCCAAGTCAGGTGTGGTCAGAGTTGGCTCCTGGCCAAACTGAAAATACCTGTCAGGAACTGAGGAAGTCCAGCCACTACTAAAAAGGGCTCCACACAGTGAGAACCCCGTAAGTGTGAACAACACAAGCTCTCTGACCCCCATGTGAGGACCTAGTTCCCTCTCTGCCTCCCAGATCAGGGAAGTGGGTACAGGAAAAAACCTGAGTCCACTTACTGCTGACTCCATGCTGTCCTACAAGTCATCACAAAAACACCAGGAGTGACCAAGCACCAGGACACTGTGCTATGTTCCTCCCACAGGGGAGGTGTTGGGGCTCGTGGAGTAGAGAAGGCCCAAAGCAACACTTCTGGCAGTGTCCTTTCTCTCTGGAATTTCAGGTCCTCCTCTCTATATAATAAATGTGCACCCACCTAGACAGAATCCTCTCCAGCACTGCCTCCTCTTTACACCCTCCTCCTCCCACAGGGTCCTCACCACTATCTTCTACTCCTCACATGCTCCTCCTCCTCCCACAGAGTCCTCACCAGCACACCTCCCTTTCATTCTCTCCTCTTATTTGCAAGATACCATTCCCTGCCTGTCCTTTCCCCTTTCATAGCCTCTGTCTCCATTCCTTTCACTTGCTGGTCACTGACCAGTCCCCAGGCCCTGGCCCATGTCACGCTGACTCAGAAGAGCCTCTTGGGAACTGTCTCCTGCTGCTTAGCCTGCTATGGAGCACTCCTTCCTTTCCAGATGCTAAATCCTCTTCTGTGCAAGACTTTCTCTCCTGGTAGTTCATCAGTGGTCATTGGTCCCTGGGGCTCTCCTCTGGGATCCAGAGGCGCTCCTCTCCCCATCTCCATGAGTGCCTTGCTTGCACCTGTAATTTGGCCATGCTTCTCTCACTGGAAGCCCTAGGTCCTTGACAGAGTTCCAGGTCTTTCCTCTTCTTGGGTTTCAGAGAAGTCCCATACCCTGGTGGAGGCCTGGGAGCTTCAGCATCCTCCTGGTCAGTGTCCCTGTGGTCATGGGCTTTTATTCGCATACTTGTTCTGTTTCCAGTGTTGTGCTCTGCTCAAAGACAGTGAGAGCAAGTCCTGACCAGTGATACTTCAGGAAGTTGGCATGGCATTTCAAGAGTTTACCTCTCAGCACAGCTGCTCCAAGTTCTCCGTGACTCTGGGAAGTCTCTTTGTGGGAGCACAATTCGTTGCAGACCAAAAATTATGAAGTGCCAAAATTATAAAGAAATAAACAAGTTTTGCATCTATGCCTATGAGCATGAGTGTTGAAGATGCTGTCTTTCTTGTTTCTCACATGGCATCTGTTGATTTACACTGTTGACTTAGGTCATTTGGAACTACATGTATGCATAAAAATGTGCCGTAGTTGGTAGAGGATTGCTTGTAAGACAGGGAGAGAGAGAGAGAGAGGCAGAGAGACAGAAAAACAGAGAGAGATTGAGATTGAGATTCAATAATTTAATCTGGTTTGAGCAGCACTCCTCAGTTTTTGCAAAATCCCATGGAATTTCTGGACTGTTCTTTCTTGTGCAGCTAAAAGAGGTGGTGGACAGAAGCAAGGGGAGGTTAGGGGCTAGACAGACATTCTTCTCCTGACCAAGGAGGATGGTTAGGTTAGTGTGGGGTAAGGTGTTGATGGAATCCCCAAGAACTGCCCTGAGCCACCAGGGTGGAGATGGAGTGCTGGATGTATAGGTTTGTTTCTTTAAAATTATCCAGCTGGTATCAGGTATTTTTGACTTGTAGATTCTTAAATTACCTTCAAACAAATGAAATAAATCTTTAGAGCCTTTGGCAAAGGTAGGTTTGCAGTGCGCTGAAGTTGTATGAGGTGCTGCACTGGGGCTGGGTGAGAGTGGCGCTCCAGGAGAGAAGCCCAAGTGCCCTGCATTGTTACAGCTCATCACACAACAAGCATGCTGGTCAGTTCGAGTCTTTCAAAATCATCTCATGCCAATCTGATATGGAACTTTAGTAACTTCCTGCGTTCACTTTAAGATGAATTATCCTTGGAAATGTCATGTACTGATGCTGATAGTAAAGACCAATATATTCTTTCTGTATATTGATGATATAGATTGAAATTCTTAAAAATTAAGAGTTCATGGCCTATTACTCACTATTTCCATTTTTAGGATTTTTTTTCTCAAGAAAAAAATCTGATGTAAATGTAGGCATATTACGAAGATGTTCACTGAAGTTTTGTTCCGAGAAACAAACTAAGCGTTCAGCAATAGGGAAATGAGAGATAAAGTGTGATATACTTACACAAAAGAATATAATATAGCAAACATTATCCAGTAACACAAGGGAGATACTCAGGAGGAGAAAATGAGGTATACACCTTATATTCAACATGATATTTATAAATGTCACATACTCCTTTCATATACAGATCATTGTCACACCATTCAATATATGTGTAGGTATACTATCTGCATCAATTTATCATATATAGCCTGAAAAAACTCAACAGAGAATCTACTACCTTTGTCTTCTTTAATTTTTATGTTTTACTACTATCGTCAATAAAAACCAATTCATTCACTACTTTCTTGAAAGTTTGCTGAATGAGAAGGCTGTCTCCTTTCAGAAGTTCAGGCCACTGAGGATGGGTTTAGGCCTATCTGGATGCTTTCAGAGTATTGTAAAGTCTAAAAATGTGTCTTTTCTAAGTAGGTGCAATAACTAATGAAAGCAGAAGTCTTCATGAAGAAGGATGTATAAGACAAAGTCAGATTGCTTTTTCTTTTAAAACAGACAATTTCTATTCCTTTCATCTAAAACTTTTGAGGCCATGCTTTCAAAGTTATTGCACCTCCATCCTCTTAGAAGTGCATTTATTCTAACACCAATTGCTGATGTGTACTCCTATTTTCCTTATTTTGGGTATTTTGTTGTCTCTCATCCTTTTGACATTTTTCTGGCTGTGGAATTTTCAGGACATGCAGGTAATGTAGCAGAGGAGTTACTGGTGTGTTAGCAGCAGGGCCAGCTTGTCCTGTAGTAGTGAAGCTATATCCACCTGGGAGCTCTGGGGCATCCTCCATCTGGTCTCTTTCCTGCAAGGTGGAGCTCTCCATCAGGAATCAGCAAGGGGTGGTGGCCTTGCCTTTCAGATGCTTATGCAGGATGCCAGTATGCGTCTGGTCTGTCTTTGCTCAATCTTACTGCAGTCTTTCCCTGTTCTCTTCCTCACCTCTTTACTCTGGCTGACACTTGGGGTTACTGTGTCATTGTTTTGTTTTGTTTCATTTTGTTTTGTTTGAGGGATTGAGTTCAGTGTCTTTGCACTGAGTTCCACTCCCAGCCTTTTTTATTTCTCTTTTTGAGACAGGGTCTCACCGAGCCACTAAGTTATCTGGGCAGGGCTCAATCTTGCAGTCCTCCTGCCTCAGCCTCATAGACTGCTGGTATTATAGGCATGTACCACTGTGCCCAGCTGATATGTGGTTTTGGTTTTGCCTGTGTGTGCACGTGAATGGAAAGGTTATAGTGCCAGTGTTTGCCTTACACTTGAGCACAGGCTGTCTCCTTGTGTCCTGAATGAGCTTGGAGACCCATGCCCCTTGGAATGGCAGAGAATATGACAACCAGAGGCATTCTGGCCATGAAGAGCCTGAACCCTGGCACCATGGTGGGAGAAGGGCAGAAAGACCATCATACATTTGTACCTGTCAGCACACCAAGCACAGGAATCAGCATTAGGGAGCTGCTTAGAAATTGTTAGGTCTATCGATGCTCAAGGTTGTGAGTTTGATACCTAGTATTCCAAAAAAAAAAAAAAAAAAAAAAAAAAAAAAAAAAAAAGAAAGAAAGAAAAAAGAAATTGTTGGATCTAGGTGGGTATGGTGGCACACTCCTGTAATCCCAGCACTAGGGAGGCTGAAGCAGGAAGATCCTTGCAAGTTTGAGACCAGCCTGGGCTACAAAGTGAGCCCAAGTCCAGCCTGAATAGCCTGCATAATGAGTCCCTGTCTCAAAAAGACAAAAAAAATTTTTTTCTTTGATATAGTTTTAATGACTGGGCTTTTGTACACCCATTACATATTGCTTATTAATATAAATACTTTTCAAAGTGGATTTACTTAGCTTGATATGTTAGAGCCCAAATAGACAAACTGAACATGGATGACTCAGTATCCCCACTCCTCTCCCAACTTTACTTCCTTTTCACCATTGAAAACACGCCCTCTCCATTCACACTCACCTTAAGTCCTTCCTTAAACCAATTCTTTTTTGTAAAATTACAAAAATGGGAAAAACTACCTCTCCCAAAACCAAAAGCATCATCAAAAAAAATCAGCAGACACTCGTTTGGGTGTCACGTTCCTGATCACAGAGGTGGGGCCGTCCTTGGAAGCTCTGTGCTGAGCTGAAGTTACAGACCACACAGAAGAATCTCACTGAGTTTTATTTTACCCTTGATTTCTTATTTAGAGTGAGCAGGCATCAATATTCTAGGGACAGCAGGATCCTAATTTGGGTCCAGTAGCAAGCTAAGAAAACATCTTAGATAAGAAGAATGATTGTAGCTTGAAAATCTGTCTCCAGCTGTGGCATCCTCAGAATTTAAGGCACCCATGACACTCAAAGCATGATGTACTTCAAATAAACCATGGAAGATTCAACTCAACCATCCTTGGAGCTGGTTGGAGCTGCCAAACACACAAAGTTGTCAGCATTACAGGAGTCAAGAGTCCCTTCATTACAAAATATTCATCTACAACCTTGCTCAGGAATGGTATAGCAAAATACAAATTTATCTTCATCCCAACATATATTAATATATGGGAAACTTTGTTAGGAATTTAAGTAGTAGTAGTGAGCAAATTATACTGGGATTCTATTAAGTGCAAGAGCTAAATTCAACTCATGGCCCCAGTCTCTTCCCTCTTTGGAGACTGTGCACTCCCCATGCCAGTGGACTCTGGTTATAGCTGCAGCTCACACTGTGCTTCAGCCAAGGGGACTTGGACATTAGATAAAAGAATAGGAACTTGGAGGTGGAAAGGGTTTGGAACCCATCTAGTATGTCATCCTAAATTTGGGGCAGGAAGGAACAAAACTAAGAGGATGATTGAGAAACAAAAAACTATGGCTATTCTGGGAACGCTAAATAGAAGCAACCTAAATATACCTCCAGAAGTGCACAGCCAGCCTAAATGACAAGGGCTGTCTTGCAGCTGCAGCTGCAGTGAAGTATTTCAGATCGATGGAACCTGCCTGCAACTCACTCTTCTTGAGAGGAAAAAGGTCACTCTCAGATTTAAATTAAACTTTGGACAAGATTCAAAAAATTCATAGTACCTTTAGACTCTGTTTTCAGGAGAAGTTGGGCCTCTAGGAAACACACACACATTCATGTACACACACACTTGATTTTAAGAAACAGAACAATGCAAGAGCTTCCTAGCACCAAATGGAAGTTTTCTGAAGATGCAGGACTCATGAGGGGCAATGGCAAGTGGATTAGGGCATTGTCAGGAAGGGAGGTTTGAGGCGCAATAGCAATTCAGGCTTCTCACCATCAAGAAAGGGAAGAGGCAGCCAGGGAGTGGGAAAAATATTTGTAAGTGGCATAACATGTAAGGAATTTATATCTAGAATATAAAGACAAAACCATAATTCAATAATAAAGACCAAAAGAATACATTTCAAAAATGGTCAAAGAATTTGAAGATTATTTTCCAAAGAAGGTATGCCAATGGCCAATAAGCACATGAAAATATGCGCAACTTCATTAGCCATTGGGAGAATGCAAATCAAACCCACAATAAGCATAAGAACACGAACATCCCAACAATAAATTGACTTCAGTTCCTTTGGATATGCACCTAGACAGACTTGCTGAAACATGTGACAATTCTATTTTTTAAATTCTTTGAGGAATCTCTATATTTTTCAAGGTGTTCTAATATCAATTTCCACTAACAATATAGAAGGATACCCTTTACTCCATATCTGCATCAATGCTTGCTATCAATCATTTTTAATCATAACTATTCAGGAGGTATGAGGTTTGTGGTTTTAATTGGCATTTCTCTGATAATTAGAGATTTTGTTAGAAATTTTTTTTTCCTTGTTTGTTTGTTGTTTGCACTGGGGATTGAACCCAGGGCCTTTGAACTGGGTTATATCCACAGCCCATTTTTTCGTATTCATTATGAGGTAGGGTCTTGCTAAATTACTAAATTTCCCAGGCTGGGCTTGAATTTGTGACTCTCCTGCCTCAGTCTCCAGAGTAGCTAGAGTTACAGGCATGTACCGCCATACCTGGCTTTAATTTTTCATATAGCAGTCCATCATTTGTATGCTTTACTTTGAGAAATGTCTGTTACGGGTCCTTAGCCAGTTCTAAAAATGAGGTTGCGTTTTTTGAGTTCTTTATGTATTTTTGATCACTAGCAGATGTGTGACTTGAAAATATTTTCTCCCATTTCATGGAACGTCTTTTTATTGTATGACTGTGTCCTTTGTTTTTAGTTTGCTATGATCTCTTTAGTCTATTTTTGCTTTTATTCCTCTCCTGTTCTTTTGCAGTTCTAGCCATGAAACCACTGCCCAGGCCAATATTACAGATCTTTTCTCCTGTGTTTTCTTTTAGTAGTCTTACAGTTCAGATCTTACATTTAAATTTTCAATCCATTTTGAATTATTTTTGTATATGGTATTAGATAAGAAACCACTTTCTTTTCTTTCCTTCCTTCCTTCCTTTTCCTTCTTTCTTTCTTTCTTTCTTTCTTTCTTTCTTTCTTTCTTTCTTTCTTTCTTTCTTTCTTTCTTTCCTGCAAATGGATACCCAGTTTTTCCAACATTATTTACTGAAGAGACTGTCTGTCCTTTCCCCTTTGTATGTTCACGGTAGCTCTGTGGAAAATCAATAGACTGTAAATACTTGGGTTTATCTCTGGGCTGTGAATTCTGTTTCACTAGTAAGTGTGTCTGTTTTTATGTCATTACCATGTTGTTTTGGTTTTGATAGCTTTGTATTTTGAAAGCAAGTAGTATGATACTTCTAGTTTTTTTCTTTTTGCTCAAGACTATCTTAGCTATTTGGAGCATAGTGACTGCAGTTAGTAACAATGTACAATATATTTAAAAACTGCTAAAAGAATAGATCTTTAATATTCTTGCCACGAAAAGATAAGTTATTAAGATGTGAATGTCAACTAATTTGATTTAATCTTTCTATGAGTATACATAGATTAAAGCATCACATGGTACCCTGTAAATATGTATGATAATTATTAGCTAATTAATAGAATGAATACCTTTTAAAAACACGGTGAGATACCACTTAATACTACCATGGATAGAACTGGAAAGGCAGGTGATAGTAAATGTCGGAGAGGAACGAGATAAATTAAAACCTATACATTGTTGATATAAATGTACAGTGGTTCAGCCACTTTGGAAAACAGTCTGATTCCCTGAAAAGTCAAATGGAGCTCTTATAGCACCCAACAATTCTACTCCTAGGTATGTACACAAGAGAAATGGAAACGTGTTCATACAAGGACTTGTATATGACTATTGACAGCAGCATTAATCAAAACAAATCAAAGAAGAAACATCTCAACTGTTCATCAACTATTGGGTGCATAAATAAAATGTGCTATATCCCTACAATGGACTATTAGCCATAAAGAAGTACGAAATACTGACACATGCCATGATGTGGATGGGCCTTGAAAAATCACAATAAATTAAAGAAGCGAGACATGAAAGACCACCTATCTTATCATTATCTTTACATGAAGAGTCCAACATTAGGTCAGATTTATACAGAAAGAAAGCAGATTAATGTTGCCATGGGATGAAGAAAAGGAAGAACTTGGAGTAACTTCTGATGAGTATTTGGGAGTGTGTGTGATAAAAGTGTTCTAAAAATAATTATGATGATGGTTTCACAACAGAGAATATAACTGAAAACATTAAATTGTATATGTAAATAGGTGAATTGTGCTATTTGTGACTTACATACCAATAAAGCTGTTATTAAAAATAACTCCTAAAACCTGAGATAAAAGTATACTCTGAGATACGGTCACATATATCCATTGTTATCTATTTAATAAATAGTGAAGTTTGTCACAAAATATTAATAGTGTTTGGTGGCATTGCAGGTAACTTTAGGATTATCTTGCTTTTTTTTATGGTCTCATCTTTCTTAAGTAAATATGTACTAAAAATGTCTCATTGGCTATGGGAGGCTACTAAATACCAGTCACTCCTTTCAACTTTGCTTTCAACCAAGGACAAGGTATACACATCCAGGATTCAGCAGTGCTTATAAACTGCCTCCATACCATGGTAAGTCCAGGAATGGCAAGGGCTGTGGTAGATTTCTAACAAAATTTCTCTATTCAGCATTTATCCACTTACATATATTTTTGTTAAATGACAAAGCAGAAGTCCATTCTTCTTCCTAAAATGTATAGATTTCCTACAACACAATTGCCTTTTTTTTCCTTCCAAGAAATCAGAACATATGCTGCTTCATAAAGATACCCAGAGCTAGATATCACCCTCAGCAAAGGCCCTGCCTTTTACCAATTCTCCTAAAGCCATCCAGTACATGGTCACGGTGATCAAGCTCACAGAAACCACCCAAAAGTGAGTCTGTGGTGCATCTCTTTTGTAGAATCCTTGACGATCACACATAGCACAGTTCTGAGAAATTTCTAAATACCCTGAAAAGTGGTAAATTGTTTCTCTAAAACTGAAAGCCCTGACTGCATTATTTGCTGATTTCTGCAGTGTAAATACTGACACCATAGTTGATTTCATAGTTGACTTCCAATGTGATGTCACTGAACAAGGAATTGGAAAGAAACACACACAAGTGACTCTCATGAGATTTGTCACATCAAAGTGCATTTAACAAACCACTTTGGATAATAAACACCAATACCCCTCATTCCAGGGATCACAGCAGCATGGTCCCCATGCATACATATCAGTAAAGTTTCGCTGGCAGTCAGTGAGTTGAGCAGCAGATTCTTCTTCCCTTTTGGAAAACCACAGTTCTCCATAGGTGCTCAGCACTTGGGTTCATCAGCTGTGATGGAAACCCAGCTGTTTTACACCTAGCTGGCAGTCAGTCTAGTGTCGTGTGGATGTTGTCCTTCGCAATGTGGCACTTCTCTTGGTTCTGCTGGTTTTCTCTGGTGTCACACTTCAGACTTGGTCTCTCCTCTGTCTCCACTCCATTTCATCTCCCAGTGAACCTGGGTCTGGATCTTGGCTGAAGTTGCTGTGATTCTTTGTTCAAATGTGTTTCTCTCCTGGACAGGCCCATGAACTCATGGAGGTCAGGGATCACTCCTAATTACCTTTCAATCTTTGCCACTTGACCAATTTCTAGTGTTCATGTGTGTTTCTTGAACAAATCATTAACTATTTACTTGTTCCCTCTTCTCACTTTTCTCTGAAAAGCTCAACTATTGGGATTTTTGATATTTGCCATTTCAAATATATTCACTCCTAAATTGGAAGTTGAATTTCTTTTCCAGGAGTTCAGCCTCTGCCCCACACATCTGACATTCCCATTTCAGTTTCCTGGAAACTGGTGCGTCTTCTACAAGAAATATGTACCCCAGAAAACCTCAGGAAAATGACCCAAAAAGATTTGTTGGAACCAATTTCTCACTTGATCAAAAGGTGCTGCTCAGGGTTTTGGGACCCTGTTGATGACTGCTGTAGATGTCTCCTCTCTTTCACCCCTGAAACTGCTTGGCTCCCAGAGTTGAGACTCATAGGTGAAGTGCATCTCACGTACCAACATATCTTTCTGTGTTTATGTTTGCACCTGGTCCCAGGTGGGAGGCCCATGGGGAGTGGTGTTCTCACAGCCAAATAACATTATGTCCATAGTTTGTATAGTTTAGCACAGGAGCAAATCTATCTGATCTTATTAAGGATAAAAACTGTGGGCGTCTTCTGCTGCTTCTGTTTTTCTGACTGGTCTTTCAACACAGCAGATGTGTTATTGCTGCAAACATACTCACAGCGCAACCCGATGCAGCTGCTTTGGGCATTTCCTTCTTCCCCCCAAGTCAGTGATGGCTGGTCAAGGTCAAGGAGGATTTTGAAGTGGCTCTGCTGAGTCCCATTGTGCCAGATCATAGTCCTCTGGGAGGGAGCAACTGTGGCACCTCTGCTGGGATCTCTAAGCTGCCACCCCAACCCTTTTTTCAGCACCTTCCCTGCCTTCCCTGTGTGGAGAGGGGGTTCTCCTCCTGTGATCATTCACACCTTGTTCACTAATTCACTATACACTTTAGAAGTTCATGCTATGTGCTGGAGATTGACAAAGTTTTTCCTTGACTAAACCCAGTCTTGCTCCTTGGGGCCCTCACATCTACTAGGCCTTGTCTTTGACCTACAGACTAGAACAAACACTAACATTGTTTCAAACAACTCCAGGATGGCCCTGTCCCCCTTCAACTCAAGAATCCATTCTTTGTTCTAGAATGCCTAGAGATGGCTATTTCCCAATGTCTGAAGTGAGGTAGAGGTGGGGGCAGGAACCTGAGATTGTTGCGCACCAATAAGCTAACCTCCTGATGTCTTCTCACACAACACCCCTCCACACACACACTTTTCATACTTTTTCATCTCATGGATCCACTCAACTGCCCCTCTTTATCCCCTTGACCTCTTTGATCTTCTCATTCCTTAAAGCTCCGGGTTACTGCTGCAAACACCAGAAAGAAGCTCAGCCCTGTCCGCTACTATTGCAGTTCCTTAACAGAATCTGTTTTCACCACCTTAACTTAGTCTAGAACCTTGAGGGAGCCTCGGTTACATAGTGAGTTCAAGTTCAGCCTGAATTATACAGTGAGAGCTTGTCTCAAAAACAATAACAACAACAGAGGTCAGTTGGCGAGCCTCTGCTGAGTCAATAGGGAGTCTGGCAGAGAGGACACTGAGAGTTTGGTGGCTGTGGGTGGCCACCAGCCTCTGTGCTTCTAGAAATGCATGGACCTGTTGTCTGTCTCCTTGACAGAACTGCAGTGTTGGCTTGCACAACAGGAAATGGGGAAATGGGTTACAAGTCACCAGAATCGGAATGTGCGGAGACCAGGATGCGTTGGAGACAATAGTTGAGTTACCACCTTGGCTGGCATAGAAATGCTGAGGATTCGTACATCTGCTTTGGTTCCATATCTTTGGGTCCTATATCTGCATGGTCTCATTGCCTTTCTGTAGGTACAGCAGCTCCTCTTCTTACTTGCTGTGCCTGGGAATCTCACTTCTTCATCAGAAGAATCATTTTTGACAGCGTGTATGGTACAAGGGTGAGCCTGGGTAAGTCTCCCTTCACCCAGGGGTGGAAGCTGTTGCGGTCAGAGTCTGGTGTGCAATCCTGACTGTGGTGGTTGGTTCCTTGCTCCTCCCTAGAGTCTGGGAGCAGCAGACAGCAGCTGGGATCTGCATGGAGCTGTGATGGAAGGTGCCAATAATGACAAGATCCTACCATTGATTTTCCCTTCCAGGGAAAGGAGCCAGCAGTCCAGGCCACAGTAGGTAGGGGAGGAAAAGCTAGATTTCTGAGACAGAGGGCAGACGTGAGAGAATCCAGGGCCTAGTCAGAAAGCAAAAAGTGAGAGCACATTTGAACTGAGGACAAAGGAAAGTGAACCCCGAGCATTCTGTAGTCCCAGACCCACCACTGGACCTCTGGCTCTGGTGTTTCATCAATGTGACAGTGACATCAACCTGTAAGGTGCTGCAAGGCTTGGGTACACTCATATACTGGAGGTCAAGCCCAGAACTTTGAACATGGTGGGTCCCTACTATTGACACTGTTACTTAAAATAATTTCTGCATTGGCTGTGAGTGTAGTTCAGTGGCAGTTGCTTGCCTAGCATGTGTGAGGCCCTGGGTTCCATCTCCAGTACCTCAAAAGATAATGGTAATAATAACAATGGTACTGTAATGTTCAGACCCAAGTTGAATCAACAGAATAGAATATCTGGATTGATAACATGCCTATGCTTCATGCCTGCCACTTGACACCTTCAAGTCTTATAGTGTGTGTCTCATGTTACAGAGTATCATGTTGACTTATGGAGAGAATCTGGGGTTGGGAGGAGACAAACCAGAGGGGCCATGCTTTCCATGTTTGAGACTTGCTAAGCATCTGGTGAAACTTGGTGTCACTCCCTCCACTGTGTCTCTGTTTGCTGACCACGTTTCCAAACACCTAACTGGTCAGGTCTCAACACTCACCTAGTCTTGACAGCCAAACTCAGGAGCATTTGACCAATGTCACACAGTGATGACTCAGCAGACGGGGCCCTTTGAGTGCCTGAGCAAGGCTGTAAGCAAGTCAGGAAGATTAATGCAAAGCGACTGCTTCAGCAATTTGCGCCTGCTGGGTGAGTTGCACCAAGCACCTGCAGGAAAGATCAGGGCCTGGGTAGACCATCTTGACCCTTTGCTGGTACTTCTGTTCACTGCTTGCTCTGTCACTGGGGACCTCTTGTTAAATGCTGTCCTCAGGCAAACGGCCCACACAGTACTCAACCTGTGCAAACGAGTATGCAAAATAGAAGGCTTTGTCCAAGTCTCCCTTTCCTAGGCAGTAGGCATCAAACCAGCAGAACACCCAGAGAGACTTGAAACCAAGAGGAATAAAAGAGTAGACACTAGAATTAAAAGAGGAGGGGGTCTTTTCTTAATAAAGAAACAGCACAGTAAACAGGCACATCCACGCTGCATCAGCGCAGGCCTGGAGTTCAGCAAGCAGCTCCTATTGTGATGAGTGCTGCCAACAAGGCCCTGACACTCCCGGTGTCCATACCTCAGGTGCATGTTCAGCAATCCTTAGCTCTCCATGCCCCTATTAACCTTAGGCCTTTAAAGAAACAGAATCCTCTTTCAGAGTGGTCCTGAAGGAGGAACCTTGGTCTCCAGGACAGAAGCCATTGCAGATCCCCACCCACACAGGAGGTAGGTTCTAACCAAAGGTGTCACCTCAGGAGAAGCACTACTCCAGATACAACAAAAGCTTCTAATTGGCTGAGTCATACACAGACTCTGGAGTGGCCCTGATGAAAGTTCTGAGATGACATTATTTTCTAGTCCCTCAGACACTCGTTCTGCAGAGCTGTCACTTCCTACTCTTTGGAACAGAATCCAGCAAGGTGACTGGGCTGTAGTCACATTCAACTCACTGAGCATGGGACATACCTGACCTTCCCTTCTCACCTCCCCTGAGACGCCCTCCCTTCCCATTAGATCAGACCCTACCCACCTTTCCAGAACCCTGTGGATGCCTTTCCTGACCTGTGCTGTGAGCTCTGCCTCCCTCTGCATTTACATGTTCCTTCGTGGAGCCTGTGTCTCCTGCTCTCCCCTGATGTGCTGTTTAGATCTGTTGGGAACTTGCTGCTGCCTTCTGCTGAAGCTCCCTCCTCCTGCTGTTTGTGGCAGGACTGTTCTGCCTCCCAGGTCCCCTTACAGACTGCTTCTCACACACAGTGTGTAATACAAACACCCAGAGGCTGACGAAACACAGATTCTGATTCAGTGGATCTGTTCACGGTAGCCTGAGACTGCATTTCTGGGCAACACTGTGGTAGTGTCAAAACGACCTCACTTTGAGCATCCAGAGATAATGAGAGTCAGGGCCGTGCTGTGCATATGGCAGATTTTCAAAAAATAGTTATCATGTGCTGTTGCACTTATGCTTCGGATGGCCTGTGGCACCATATTCTCAGTCCCCTCTAACGGGAAACTATGCCCAAGTCTTGGAAGTGATGAATCAGCATCGGGTCATCCCTGTGTCAGGACAGGCCCCAGTCTCCTCAAATGCTATCTGCTCCAATACGTTGGCTACGTCAAATCGTTCCTTTTGCTCAAGACAGTTTGCAACAGGAACTGATAGAAAAGAGACAAAATATCAGGCCTGACAGACTCGAAAGATTTAAAGCCCTGCCCTTTAAATAATCACTTCTTTAATTCTTTATATGTTTTAGATAGAAGTCCTTTGAGGGAGAGTTGGCTCACATTTTTTCCCCAATTTGTGGGTCTCCTTTTCACTCTGTTAGAGATTTCTTTTGACATGCAAAAACCTTTTAGTAAGACGAGATCCCAGTTGTTGATTCTGGGAGGTATTTCTCATGCAGTTTGATTTTTGTTCATGAACTCTCTGCCTATTCCTATGTCTTCAAGATTTCTACCTACTTTGTCTTTCATCAGATTTAGTGTTTCTGTTTTAATATTTAGATCTCTGATCCATTTTGACTTTAGTTTAGTGCATGGTGATAGACATGGATATAGTTTTAGTTTTCGGCATATGGAAAGCCAGTTTTTCCAGCACCACTTACTTCCAGTGAACTTGTTTGGCCCCTTTGTTGAAGATAAGGTGACTGAGTGTGTTTGTAGTTGTGGCTGCATCTTCTAATCTATTCCATTGATCTTCAGGTCTTTTTTTATTCCAGTACCATGCTGATTTTATCACAGTAACTTTGTAGTATAATTTCAAGTCAGGGATCATGATACCTCCTGCTTCACCTTTGTTGCCCAGAATTGCCTTAGATCAGGCCCCCAAAATGCAAAGACCCAATCAAAAAATGGGCATCTGAGATGAATACACACTTCTCAGATGAAAAAATACAAATGGCAAATAAATATATGAAAAAGTGTTCAGCATCATTGGTCATTAGAGAAATGCAAATTTAAACAATGCTGAGATTCCATCTCACTCCAGAAAGAATGGCCAAGATCAAGAAATCAACCAATAACAAACGCTGGAGGGGCTGTGGGGAAAAAGGAACTCTTCTCTACTGTTGGTGGGAGTGTAGGCTGGTGCAACCACTGTGGAAATCAGTGTGGAGATTCCTCAAAAAGCTAGGAATAGAGGCACCATTTGACCCTGCTATCCCGCTTCTGGGCATTTTCCCAGAAGAACTGAAAGCATCATACCACAGTGATATATGTACAGCCATGTTTATAGTGGCACAATTTTTAATAGCTAAACCCTGGAAACAACCTAAATGCCCATCACTTGAGGAATGGATGAAAAAGATACGGTATTTTTACACAATAGAGTACTACTCAGCTATAAAGAAGAATCACATTGAGGCTTTTATACGTAAATGGATGTGACTTGAGACCATACTCCTAACTGAAATAAATCAAACTCATATGTGTAAATAGCACATTGTCTCCCTAGTGTAAGAAACTGAAAGAATAAATAAGATCTAAAATCTACAATGGATATTGTGAAAGGGTAAGAAACTGCTCAAAGGGGAAAAATAACTGAGGTAGGGGAAAGGGAAAAAGAAGGAGAGGAAAAGGAAAAAGATATAAATTTGTTTATATATACATAACATTTCTAAGATGATTATACTACTAATTCTATTAGTTCTTGGAAAAGAACAGTTAATACTCATATGATTAGATCAATTTTGCATGTCTGTATCTGGTAATCTGAGCAACTCTCTTGAAGATAACAATATGCAATATTACAACCATTGTTAAATTCTTATCATCTTGTTTTGAAAGCCTGTATTGTTACTGTTTTGGGTTTTCTGTTGTTCTTGTAGTTGTTGTTTGTATGTCTCTTGTTTTTTGTTTTTCTTTTCTGTTTTTTCCTCTTTAAAATAAATAAATAAATAAATATTCACTTCTTAACTTATTTTCTCCATCAGTGCTAAAAATTAAAATCACAGGTCTTAGAGTCTGTGTATACTCACAATATTTTTTTCTAGAAGTCTTTGTGTCTTGTAGACTTTACAAACCATGATAGTTTGAAAATTCAAAGCATTAAGTTTACATAAGGGTTTATAGTATTTTGAATATTCCCTGTTTTCCATGGAAAGTAAAAAAAGAAAAACAATTTAAACAACAGCAATAAAGAATGATCTGATAATAAATGTCATAGCGATATGAGAATTTAAGTTTTTTTTTTTAACTGTGGTTTGTGTGGTAGAAAATGAACTAGGAAAAACATATTTAAAACAACTAGATCTATTTTCATAGCATCTAACGTATGGCCTAAAAATTAACCTATGTAAGTTTGAATTCAATGTCCTTTTTATTGTAGCTGATATACCTTTTAATATACCAATGAATACAGGCTAAAAGACAAGTAGAAAGAACTAACTATAATCTGTATGGCTTGTGTCCAGCATGTAGTGCCTATATATTCAACAAAGGAATGCTAAACACATAAATAGATGAGTGGATAAAGGCACTGTCACTGGCTTTGCCAGTGGGACCCCATCTGATGTTTTGTACTTATATTGCCAGTTTTATGAGTATGGGACAAAAACATCTGTAGGGTTGTAACTGATATAATCAAAAAGTGGATGTCACATTGTATGGCTAGTTCTTTCCTAGATAAAGATAAACTCTGCACATAGGCATTGCTGACAGATAGTCAGGAAGTAGCAACTATGAGGTGATGGGAATGGTATATTAATGAGCTCAATTATAGTAATTGTTTCACTAAGTATATGTATGTCAAATCTTCAGACTATATAAGTTTAAAACATGTGATTTTTATTTGTCAATTGTATTTTAATAGAACTGAAAAAAGATCAGAACCTGTGTGTGACCCAGTCAACAAGGCTAGTGAGGCAATACTGCTTTTACAAGAGTCTAGCTGTTTATGAACCATCATTGAGTACATAACCACTGAAAGTCCATGTTCTAAAAAAACTTGAGGGCCCCTGAATTTTCTTGCAGAATGCATTGTCTTAAAAGAATTGTTTCTGTCAAAATTCAGAAGAAATCAGGAAATGATTGATAAAGGTGATTACATTTGTTTTTCTGTTTTTGTTTGTTCGTTTTTTGTTTTGTTTTTTTGAGACAGGGTCTTACTATACAGTTCAGCCTGGCCTTGAACTCATTATGTAACCCAGAATGGCCTGGAACTCTTGGGAGTGTTCCTGTCTTAGCCTCCCAAGTGCTGGGATTACAGGCCTGAGGCATCAAGTCCAACCAAACATTTTTATTGTTAAAAAATTATGACTCACAGAGTTAATATTCCTAGTATAGAAGATTATGAACACAGAAACAAAAGACCACCAACCTTTTAGAAAACAGAGTTATGAGCAGACTGCTCACAGAAACAGAAATACAAGTGGCACTTAACTATGATCTCAGTCTCACTCATAAGGGAAATGAGAAACACTATTTCTCATCTATCAAACAGGCAAAGATCCAAAAGTCTGACAGGATCCTGTAATTGGCCAGGCTGTAGGAAACAGGCACTCTCAGTCACCACTGGTAGGAACAAGAAATGGCACAACATAGATAATTTTTGTAATGATTAATTCTGGGTTCAGGGTACCAAATATGCAAGATGATTCTAGAGTCTGTTGTCATGGAGGGGAAAAGGAGTAGAAGGACAGACAAAGAGCAAGGAAGAGAGAGAAGGGGGAAGGGAAGAAGAAAGAAGAAATCAACCAGGTGATTATGGAGTCAGGCCAAAAAGAAACAAGATCTGACTTTAAAGATGCTTGTTCTGGCCAATGAAGGGACAACTGGAATACCATCAGAGATAATAGCTATAATGGATTTCAACACAGACACGTTTAAATTCATGACTTTATAAAATGCATGGAAAAGACTTGTTAGTTACCTTTGTACCATATTAGGAATCCAATTTATTGTTTTTAAATTGACTTCAAAAAAGGAAATTATGAATTTCATCCCCATTTTTCTGTGAATTGTACTTTAGGAAAATCAAATACTTGATGAGGGAAGGTTTTGTGCTCAACAGATTCTCCAGTAAGTAAAATGAAGAGATGAGTCTTTGATGAATCAATGGGTCTAGACTATTTATTAATGGTTGCTATAGATAAAGAGATGACTATAGAATATGTATCTTGGGATGAAAATGTACAGAACCATATATAAATTATTGGGGGTGGGGGCAGAACCAAAAACAAATAAAGAAACAAGAAAACAGAATAAAACCAGAATCCAACCACAATTTTATCTACCTACATCTAATTACCAATTAATAGAAAATAGGGCAAAAGAGCAAATGGTGTTTGGATAGTTTCTATACTTATGCAGAAGACTGAATGCAGACCCATGTCTTTTACTTTGTACTAAAGTAAAACCAAAATGGACCAAAGATCTAAATATAAAAATGGTAACACTTAGCCTGTTGGAAGATAAAATAGGTAAAATGCTTGAAGACACAGGCATAGGCAAGGACTTTCTGAACAGAACACCAATTGCACAAGAAATAATATCAAGAATTAAGAAATGGGATTACATCAAATTAAAAAGCTTCTATACAGCAAAGGAGACAACCAACAGAGTGAAGAGACAATGTACATAATAGAAACAAAATTTTACCAGCTACTTCTTAGACAAAGGATTAATGTTTAGATTAGACAAAGGACTAATACTTAGATTATACAAAGAACTAGAAAAAATTAAATTCCCTAATAAAAGACCACTTAAAAAATAAGCAACTGAAATAAACAGATACTTCTAGGAAGAAAAAATATGAATGGTCGATAAATACATGAAAAAATGTTCCAACACTTCTTACTATTAGAGAAATGCAATTTAAAACAATGCTGAGACTTCATCTTATTCCAGAAAGAATGGCTATCCCCAAGAAATCAAATAATAACAAATGCTAGTAAGAAAGTGAGGAAAAAGAAACACTTTTACGTAGTTGGAAGGGATGTAAACTAGTACGACCACTGTGGAAAACAGTATAGAGATTCCACATATTCTTTATCTATTCATTTGTTAATGGTACATGTGTTATTTATATATTCTACTATAAATAAGGATAAATTTGAGTCATTTGTAAGACAATAGGTATACTTTAAGGCCATAATGTTAATTGAAATAAATTAGACACACAAGCTTAAATATCACTTGATTTCTCTTAAATGAGAGAGCAAACGTATAAATAAATTAAAGAACAAGATAAAAGGTAGATAATAGGACATAGGAAGATAGATCTTTTGCAAATAGAAAGAGGACCAAGAGATAGAGGGAGGAGGAAGGGGACAGGAATTAGATGTAAATAGAATTAAAATGTGTTATGTACCTGTACTGATTCTCCATGATGAGCATAATCATTGTGTAGTGCAAATATGTACTAATAAAGATATATACAAAAATTTTTTTAAAATTGTATAGATAAAGATCTAGATTGAATGTGAATGAGATGTGATACCACTTCACTACCACTGCAGGCAGATAAAATCTGTATGCTAGACTTATATTTTCTATAAAAAAATCAGCTCTAAGCAGACACTTGAAGTGGAATAAACAGGTGTGTGTGCACGCAATATATGTGCATGTATGTGCAGGTGTGTGTATCTCCCTCCATACACGTGTGCACATGTGTATACAGGTGCATGCCTATGTGTGTGTTCATGTGAATGCATGGTGTTTGTGTTCTAAAGTCCTGATAGGATTAAGCATCTTCCTTGAGTCCCCTGCTAGGTCCTTTCAGTCAGCAGGGAAAGCACACTCTCAACTATAGGGAAAAGAAGTCTTGTCTTTCTCCTGGCCCCTTTTTAGGGAGAGGTTTAAGAAGACCTGAGGTCAAGGTGGCCATCCTTCCATCCTTATTTCAATAAGCTCTAAATGTACACCCAAGAACTGGCCCTGAGAAGATCTAGTGTGAAAAATCAGCTCCAATCTTTCAAAAAGGGGAGAAGTCAGAGAGACCAGCAGCAGTGAACTGAGCACCTGCACAACCAGTAAACCACCACAAGGAGAGCTACGGACTGTCATTTTTCAGCCACGTGCTCTCACAATTACCCTCTCTACCTAAAGGCTAACAGTAGATTTTTTTAAATCTCTATGTGGAAACCAAGTCCAAACATTGACATCTAGAGTTATCTGAGAACCTCTGCTGAATTGCTTAAATTCCCTGCAGGGAGTCTAGTGACAGCCCAAGGTCACAGAACTCGGGAGAAAAGACTTCTCTTTTTCTTTCTGCTATTTCATTGGAAAGAAGCATACTGAATTCTGTTGCTAAAGTCAGGGAGTTTAACCCTGTGCCTCAGAGAGCTGGTTAGTTCTGCTGTATGCTTCTCCTTCTATTTCCTTCTTTATTTGAACCTAAATTGCAAAGTTATTTTTAACATAACTATTAGAAATTCAAGAGAGTTAATGCCATGCCCTAAAAACCTGCTTTCCCTGGGATGTGTTTCACTTTGGTCCTGAGAGGGAAACCAGGTATTAGTGATAGGAAATTTGTACATTGGGGTTGAGAATTCAGGTTGGACTTATAAAAGATTGTCTCTCCAGATTACCGTAATCTTCAAATGTTTTTCAAGGAGACATCTGTCAGCCTCATTGAAATAGGCAATGAGAATATGACCTTCAACTTCATGGGAACATGCCTGAAAATCTGCTCTTCCCTAAAACCACTGCTGTGGTTGTATCCTGACCAGGTCTGAAAGCCACAGTGGGAGCAGTGCATGGCTGTACCAGGTCAGGAGATGAAAAGATGGGAAGGAGGCAGTGATCAATAGGAAGAGTGGAGCCAGAGACAGACGATCCAGCCCTGCCCACCTCCCCTTGGGTCACCACAGGCCTCTCTGTGAATTCAAAAAGGAGGTGATAGTCCAGCTGTGTGCCATTCTGGAAAAGGCAAAGCTATGGAGACAGTATGATGCTCAGTAAATACCAGGGGGCAATAAGGATCTCTTGGGAAGGAAAGAACAAAGAAGTGGGGCACAAAGGGTGGTTAGGGCAGTGAAACTACTCCCTGTGACACTGCAGTGATGCATACACATCACTATCTATCAATCCAAAACCAAAGAATGTATACCACCAAGATTGACATTGGATGAGAATGATTTCATCATCATAAATGTAGCTGCCATTCTGTGGGGAATTTGATGGTGGGGGAACCAGTGTGTGCATAACAGAAGAGATTATATGGGAACTCTGTACTTCCTGATCAGTTTTACTATGAACCAAAACCTGCTCTAAATATATATATATATATATATATATATATATATATATATATTTTCTAGAAGGTAGAACTTATTCTACTTATCTCAAAGACTAAAGTGAAGTTCAATGAGTGAAAAGATACAAATACTGGCTGAAGGTCCTATCCAATCTTTCAATAAGAGGTTGGCATCGGAGGAATGATTGTGGGCTGCATGTTCTTGGCACCTGTGTGCTGGTGCTTTAGGTGAGTTCACTATGGGAGTGTAAACCCAATGGGAATGGTTTTTCAGAGCAAACAACTTGTGGGATGGGGCACTTACCATTATAAGGCTTTTGCTGCTCACTTTTTGGATTTTTTCTTTTGGAACATGCTTTTGGAATCCTATTTTAGTATTTTTAGATTATGGATTTAGTTTCTGGAAGCAGTTGAAGTCTGATGAATAAAATATGCCCCAAATGATTGTAAAGAACAATGGCTTGGTTTTCTCATTTGACTGTGAGAACTAAAAGGGATACAACCTAACTACACAACAGAAAAACTATACCAAACCATGGTATGTACATACTCTATTTCTAGGACTGTTACAGTTTAGATACAAAATGTTCCCCATAATTCTCACATATTCCGAGGTGGAGCCTTTGGAAGTGGATGAATCTATTGGTGAGTTCATAGCCAAATGTACTGTTTTAAGGTATGACCTGGTTGGAGGCAGGCCCTGCAGATGTAACCTGGAAGGGTGTATTCTGGTCCTTACCTCCTTCTCTCCCCGCTGCTTCCTGTTTCCTTTGAAGTGAGCAGCTTTTCTCTGCCACACCTTTCCACCATGTCCTTCCTGCCTTGGAGTCACTGATCATGGACTGAACCTTCTAAAACTGTGAACCAAAATAAGGGTCTCCTGTATATTTTGGATGTTGGGTATTATGTTCCAGTAAAGGGAAAGTGGCTCACACAAGGATCAAACTGACATCAGTCTGTCTGGTTCCAATCCATATTCTCCAGTGCAAGCTCACAGACAAACTGATTTGACAGTGACTTTGTATAGACTCACATATTTCAAAGACATCAGTTGTTCAGCAACTCATTTACTTTATGATTTCTTATCCAATACTGCTTATTATTTTCTACCCTACACAGTACCCCATAACTAACCCAGCCCCTGAAAGTCTCCTTTAGAGAGGCTGAGACTCTGAGAAGTTTGGGGTCCTCCTGCAAAATATGTGCAATAAAATCTTGTGTGGCCCTCAGTTTTCCCAGTGGCCTTTGGATGGAGTGTCCAGGCTGGGAAGGGGCTGGAATGCCCATATACACTAGCTTTCCATGCTGGTTTTCCACTCCTCAGCCTCCCCACTTAAGCAAGTTGATGGCTCTGCTCGTATGGACATCTCTAACCAAAATCTGTAAACTGTTAGGATCTGAGCAATGGGGTTTTACCTGTAGGGATACAGTATTTACGACTTAACTAAAGCCTTAGAGAACCCAAACACAAACCAACCCTTGAAGACCCCAAAGGACAATTCTCCAAAGACAGAATTCCAGTGCTGGATCCATTTTGTGGCCTGGGAAGATCTTACTCAGAGCCTCTGGAAACACAGTTATCAGTTTAGAGATCATGGCATCAGAAACCAAGGCAATTTCTTCCTCCTCTCCTCTCTTCTTCTTAGTTCTATCTGTAAATATTCATCTTTGGTACATGTAGGATGGGGCTCAGAAACCTGCATGCTTGTGACTATGGAGCTTTAGTAGTTCTGCAGCAGATGGGCCCAGGACAGAGACGATAACACCTCTGCTCCTGCAGCCACCCAGGGCAGGTACTCTGCTGGCATTCCATCAGGGTGAGAAGCATGGCGTTTCCTTTTATTTCTTCTTCTCTCCCTTCTTCCATTCTCCATCCCTCCCATGACTTTTGTTTCTCTGTGTTCAGGATTGAAGGTACACAGCCTTTACACTAAGGGCACCAGTCTTTTATTATTATCATTATTATTTTGTAATTATTTTTATTTTGATACAAAGTCTTACTAAGTTCTCTAGGCAGTTCTGACTGGTAAACCTCCCCAAGTGCTGGGATTACAAGTGTGCAACCCTGTGCCTGGCGAGGCATGAAGTTTTCAAGAGTGATTGTCTAAGGGACATCTCAGCAGGTTCTGTGGGAAGCGCTGCTCTTCAAGGTGGAAACCATGGGAACCAGCTTGTTCTGCACATTATATCAATAGGGGACCCCAGGATCCTTATGGCACCCAAAATGGAACAAGTGAGTTACTGCAACTAGGTCTCTTTGCATCACATCAAAGATTACACAGGCTTTCTCCAAGTCCTGATTGGAAATGGGTTTCCCAATGCATAAAATGATAGATCAGCTTCCCCTTTCAAAAAATTAACCACCTATGAACACCTGGAATCTCCAGCCATCAGCCACTGCTGTGAACTTCCCACGGACGAGATTTCAAAGCTGCCTTATGGAGCAGTTGCATGGATCAAGGCTGCAGAGTTGCTTGGCAGAGTTTTTTCCCTGTGGAGTCCCAACATTTGGCTCAGAAAGGAGCTGCATCAATGCCCAGGAAAGGGACATTTCTGTTTTGCCTTCTGATGCCCTGGGAAATCTCTAGAGGAGGAGCCTGGAGTGGATGGGGTCCGCACTGGACACTTGCGGCTAGAAGCACTTTTGAGATGGGAAGAATTGTTGTAGGGGAGGGGATGCTCAGAGCCTCAAAGTAGGAATTTGCGGGAGAAGGTGTCTTGAGAAGAAGGGGTCTGGTAGCCATAGTGAGATTTGAAGCAGAAAGAAGGTAAGGACCACAGTCCTCAAGGAATGCAGACTGGGGACTGTAGGATACACAGAGGGTGTGGTATGAACTGAGTCTGACCTCTGCCCTAGGTCTTGGCCTGGCCCTGAGCTGGCCTCCCTTACCCAGTCTGGTTGTCCAGCAGGGACTGTTCTGTGCTCTCTATGCTCTGAGGGTGCTTCTCCCTAGCTACCAAGGTGAGGTCTGTTCTCTGCACACAGCTGAGCTCTTAACTGGGTCTTCCTGGGGTCTCGAAGCCATGGACGTCTTTCAGAACCTGTGGCTGCCCCAGGCTTCCCTTCCAGCCAGCTGGTGTGTGGCTTTGTCATTTCTGCCAACACTGGATAACTTAAGGAGGTTTTTGTTTTTGTAATGGTTCTAACTGCCTCCTCTTTCTTCAACTCCCTTTCTTGACCAAAAGGTAGAGCAATGGTTCTTCTTGCTTGTGCCCAAGAGGAAATTAGGATGCTAAAAGAAAAATGATTAAAAGAATTTGTTTTCCTTCTGCACGTGGAAAGAAAGAAAATAGTTAATATGCTTCTTTTTATTAGAATGAAGAGAAGTTTCTCAGAGTAGATTCTGCTGCAGTGTCCTTGATTAGATGGAGATTTGGATAAAATCATGAACTGAGTTGAGAGGCATTTAAATGAAAAAATTTATTGGGCAGGGTAACTATGGTGACATTCCCACTCCAGCACATAAACTGTGCTAAGCAAATACCAAAGTTCATGAGCAATTTCTAAAATGTACAGGGTAGTGAGCAGATGCACAGCATGCTTCCATGGACTCCAGGGTCTCAGATGAAGTGATGCCCTGATTTCCTTGCCAGTCTCCATCAGGATTGAACTACTCTGTACTGGACTTGGGTCTCAGCACTCTTTGCCTTGTTTTCTGCCAGTGTCCTTTATAGTAACAGGTAAGAAAATGACAAGCCATGGGCCTGCTCTCATGAAGCTGCCCTTTATGAGGTTACCCCAAAATACAAACACAGAAACACACATGCCCCCAGAAAGTGCTGGCACTATGATCCAAAGCATCTGAAGGACATCAGATTGTGCGGTCAGGCCATGGAAGGATCCACTACAGGGGTAGCTCCCAATCTGAGACCAAGTGACAAGAAGACAAGCTCTAGGGACCCTCCTGAAAGATGAGTTGCCATGAAGAAGGTGCAGTGGGTACTTGACTCCCAAGATGGGCACAAGCCAGTATAAAGAGATTGGGCAAGGGTCAAGGAGTCAAAGCACCATGTGCCAATGTAGAAGAGATGTAAAGTCTGAGACCAGGTGCCAAAAAGAAGGGATGTGGGTAGGGAGCTTTTAGGGAACCATTCCCCAGCCTAAAATTTCATGACTTCAGCACTGTGGGACTTTGGAGCCAATAATTCTGTGTTGGAGTAGGGACTTCCTATGTGATTGGGGGGATATTTAACATCTTGAGCTGCACTATTAGATGCCAGTGAAAATCCTTTCAAGTTGTGACAGCTAAAATTAACCCCATACATGGCAAACTATCATCTGGATGGGCATAATTGCTTCCCTCATTGCTATTGAGAACCATGTCCCGAATCTCTGATGATAAGTATCACCTATTTTGAGGATAAAGTTGCAGGGTTCTTTTCAAAGATTGTATTAAGTGGTCTGGGAAACAGGGACTTGCACTTAAGAAGCATCCAGATAATTCCAAACACCTGAGGAACCTGGGAAACAGTTTTTGAGAACAGCATTCTCCTGGCAAGGTCCCTGGATAGAGGAAGCAACTCCTGGGAACCTGACAGAAATACAAATCCACAGGCCCCACCCAGACATTCTGAGTTGGAAGTTCTGGGGACAGAGGGGACAAGTAGTAATCTGTGTTGTCACTCTCCACGGCAAGAGATCTGGTGTCCCTAGAGCCATGTCCTCCCTGAGGAGGAGGCAAAGTCATGGGGTCTTCCTGAGAGACTTTCTCAAAAGGCAACTTGAACAGACCAAGAAGCACACTTCGCTAATGGTCTGTCACAAAGTTTGCATTCAGCAGACTTGCGGATGAAGAAGTGACCAGGATTGCTTCTTGGTGACTGACATGCTGGTGTTCACTCAAGCAGAGGTTAGAGGAAGAGGGAGGTGTGGCTCACCTAGACTGCCTGGGGCCTCCCGGGATAACCTCTAGAGCTGCTAGGCTGGGCAAGGAAGGTTGTAGGCCATCCTACATCCTTCAAGGCAGAGCTTGTACCTTTGATGTCCTCCCTTGACACTTACTACCTCTTAGGTTTGGAAGCTTAAAAGTAACTTGCATGCTTCTCAGGGATAAGAAAAGTGAATACAGGTTGTAGGAGAATGATGCACAGTCATGGTTACTACTGTGAGATTTTCCAAAAGAGAATGGCATCTGCCTTTTAGTGTACATCACCATTCATTCATCTGATAGAAACAGTCCCAAGTAGAAGGAGCCAGAGGCTTTGCTCCAGAGTCATTTTCCTGAGGAAAAATGCCAGGAGCCACAAGGCGCTGGAGAGGGCAAAGAAGCTTCTTCTGCTAGAGACTTCAGTGAGAGCATGGCTCAATGAAGTCTCAATCATACACTTCCAGATTCTAGATCTATGAGAACATTTCAGTTGATTTAAGCCACCCAGAAAGAAATACATCTGTGCTTCATGTTCTGTGAATAAAGAAGGGCCTAACATAAGGGCAACTGGGCTTTTTGAGACTATGTTGCTTGGGGTGACTTTGGCAGATCACTTACTTCAAAATCAGCTAGAAAATGTAATCAAAGTGCATCTTCCTAGGACCCAGACCTGGAATCTCTGTGAGTTCTGCCTTGGGATGTCCATTCGTTGCAGGCTTTCCAGGTGACTTTTACATATGCCGTCGCTGAGAAAAGCAGCTAAAAGGTTTGAATCCTAATGTCTAATGATCCTCAAATTCAGGTTTACTGACTTCCCTTGGCTTCATTTGACGTTAGTGGTTTTTTTGAACTAACCAAACCCATAAGATACTGACTTCTAACTTAAAAAAACATTATTACTGCTAGTACAATTGAGTTCTCCAGGATCTTTGTAGCAAGAAAGCATCATTTTTTTTCCTAAAGCAGGGGCTAGATTCCTCATGCTATAGATGAAAGAGTGGAGATTTGAAGAAGTTGACCAAGTCACTGAAGACTAAACCACTGTAAAACTGATGGAGCTGGATTTGAACCTATAACCCTACAGCTAACAGGGCCATCGGTCTCCCACTGCTCTACTCCACCACTCTGGGTATCTAATAATGGTACACACATCTCTTCTTCATATCCTTAGGAGACCAAACAATGTCAGATTGCTTATCCACCCCAGATCATGGTTTGTTAAAGACAAACAAAGTTGCTTGGACCACTGTTATCCTAGACTGTGAATCTAGCAATGTTAAGTGGTGGCAAACCCAGATGGTGTTGCCTCCTCCTCTTTTGCTTTCCTGAATGTCCCAGCACAGGGGCAGTGATGTTAAGGTGGTGTGGATCAGTTGTCAACACACTGACTTGTTCTTTCCTTAGCTATGAATTGAGGGCTTGCTGGCCTGGTGTAGGAGTGGATGTTGTGGTTAACTGTGGGGCTCCGTGACTACCTCTCTGTGTCTGTCTCAACTTACAGCCAAACACAGTGCCTCTCCTTCACACTCTTCAGAGGTGCTGCCCATTAGAATCACAAGGGAGTGATTGCTAAAAGCTCCCCAGGTTCAGGCTGTCCTCAGAGCAAATAAGCCAGGCCCTCTGAGGCTAAGCTGGAGCCTCAGTGTTCCAGTGTGCAGAATTCCCTGGAGGGCTGGTCCTAGCCTAGATCCCCCTACCCCAACTGCAACCCCTGTTTCAGGAAGTATTCCTAATGAGTTTTCAGAGATTGTGGCTGCTGCTGGTCGAGGACCCCTGGATCAGGTAGAGTACGCAGAATGAGGGATGAATGCTGCTGTCTCATGGCTGTGAGACACTTGACCTATTTGTATTTTTATAGGATGTATGGAAACTTCTCTTAAGTGAGCTAACTATAAGCTTGCAAATTAAATTTTGTAATTGTACTTTTGGCTTCACCCAACAAGACAGCTTGGCTTGCCAAGATC
Source organism: Dasyprocta punctata (assembly GCA_004363535.1). Classification (NCBI taxonomy): domain Eukaryota; kingdom Metazoa; phylum Chordata; class Mammalia; order Rodentia; family Dasyproctidae; genus Dasyprocta; species Dasyprocta punctata. The sequence continues at coordinate 31,110 of RJWM01007554.1, read as the reverse complement.
GTAAGAGGCTGACTGTCCCCATGGCGGGGACATTGAAGTGACTAGGGAAGAAAGGAGACTGCTTTAGTGAAACTTATGTATTTGCTGTAAATATGTGGCTTTGGACACCCACTGAAAGTTGGGTCAGGCAACTTGGTCCTCTCTTTCATTGTTTTGGGACCAAATCTTGTTTTCAGCTTGGGGACTCAGATAGCTTTGGGTCTGAGTGTACTATGGATCCTCAACCTATAGAGTTGAATTACGAGACCTTACATCCCCTGGGAACAAGGACATGCTCAGGGCTGCAGTAAGGGATAGGCGGATGCTACAGCAGAGGGCATCCACTTCTTTGCTCAGAAAGGGATAGACCCAGGAAGCAGGGAGGTTCACTGGTCTGTTCTGATCATCTTAGTTTGGAATTGATACTCCACATTGCCAGGTCTGCTTTTCAGTGGCTGGCCTGACTACCAAGGACATCTGGCCAAAATCTGTTGGAATGTTCACTTTTGGGCCATCGGTTGGCATCAGCTCCTTCACAGAAGGTGGCACAATGAGGTACAATAGCTCTGCTTTTGGCATCAGGTAGATCAAATTGAAATCTAAAGTCCATACCAACCAGCTGGTGATTGAAACTCTCAGAGCTTCAACGTCTCCCTCTAGAGTGGGGACAGTACCTCTACCCATATTTGAAGGTGCTGCTGAGGATCAACTGAATAATAACTCACATAAAACCTCCAGCATAGTGTCCAGCACAAGGAATTCTATGGCTGGTGACTGTTTTGGGTTCTGTTCTTTTAGCTGTCTCAGGGTAAGAGGCCAAGAGAATAGTGCTGGAGAAGATAAATAAAGGTTTAAGCTGCAGGAAGACAGTGAGTTCATGTTTCAGGTCTCCTTCATTACTGCCTCCCACCCAGCATGATGCATAAATGCTCATACACCTTTGGAGGGTGGAGTAATCAGCAAGGCCAGTAATGTGGAAGTGTCTGAAGCAGCAGTGAGGAGACAGCAGTTGGACTCTGGAGAACTCCACTGACACAAGACCAGTCCCAGCCCCCACATCCAGAGGCCAAGATCAGCTCCATACCCAGCACATCTCTGGGATGTAACATGGACACTATCACAGAACTGTAAGCACCAAAAGAAGGTAGGTTCTTGGGATAGCTATAAAGAACCAACTACATCTAGAGGACATCCCTGAGGAACAGATACCTCCTTTCCTCACTGAGAGAGGCCTCAATGCTAGTGGTAGAGCTATCTATCATGGGAGGTTGGTGGGCACCAACATAGAAGACAATATAAAAGAAAAAAGAAAAGGTGGAGAGTATCAGGACACAGAGGCAGGGTGCAGCCCCCAGACCCCTAGTCCACCCAGGACAGGCCTTGTACTCAATGAAATGGATGAAGTTGGAAGTCAAATACTGGAACTTTCTGAGATGATACCAACAGAAGTAAAAAAAAAAAAAAAAAAAAAAAAAAAAAAAAAAAAAAAAAAAAAAAAAAAAAAAAAAAA
>RJWM01007554.1:0-29521 GCA_004363535.1 Dasyprocta punctata | reverse complement strand
TCCAAAGAGATCCAGATCAAAATCTCCAATGAAAATACATGTAATAGATTGAATGAAGGAAAGGATAGAATTTCAGATTTGGAAGACAGAATTGCAGCTCGTGATCATGAAAAGAAAGATATCTCAAAAATAGCAAGGGACCATGAGAAATCAATCCAACAGCTATAAGGCAAAGCAAAGAAGAATATCACAAGATTGATTGTGGTCAATGAGAAAGCTGGAGACAGCACAAATGCCATAACAATCATAAATATACATGCACCTAATACAGGAGCACCCAACTGTATATGACAGTTATTGGGAGATCTCAATACCCTATTGTCACAGAGAGACAGATCAACTAGACATAAAATCAACAAAGAAATATCAGAGCTGAACCTAACCTGTGAACAGATGGAGTTAATAGGAAGAAACCACTTCCTGAGGCTATGCACTAGCCACCCAGAGAGAGCTGGTGAGCCCAGTGTGGGCCTAGAGAAGAAGCCATGCCCCGAGGTCCCATCGCCATTGGGGAAGTATCAGTGAATCAGCTCCCTATGTCTCTCCACCACTCCAGGAACCCTGAATTGGAGAAGCCAGGTACTTAGTCCAATTTACTCCACTGAGGGACTGGCAGCCAATGCAGGAAACACTTGGGATTTGACATGGGCTGATTCAGAGGAACACAGGAAAATGTCAAGACAAAGGAGCAAAATACAATCTCAGACCTCCAGCCCACACAGAACAAGTTCAAGAGACACAGACATAGTAGAAATTAGAAGTGACACACTTGAAATTTCTGAAAAAATAACAACTGAAGTAAAGAAGCAACTTAGTTCTTGTATTGTTTGGTTAGTTTTAAATGGCTATGTCTGATGGTCTGGACAGTTATTTTGAAGATAACAAGATACACTATGGTAGCCATTATTGATTTCCTATTATCTTGTTTTGAAGTCCTGAATTGCTTTCATTGTTTTATTTTGATTGACTTTATTCTGTTTTATTTTGTCTGGTTTTATTATCTTTAAAATAAAATTAAAAAGAAATAAAGGTTTAAGATATCTAGTCATACAGAATGTGCTTCACCTTCATTATAAGGCTCCTAGGGCCCTAGGTCCATTCTTTGGATCATGAGGAGTCCAGCAACCTCTGAGCCTCAACTCTTTGTCGGGTAGACACTTGGCTGCCTCTTACAGTGGAAATGTGAGTCCCATGGTTAATGAGACCTCCTAGACAGGTTCGTCCTTGACCAGGGCATTAATCTAGGGTAGTTATAACCAGGAACCTCAGGAACCCAGAAAAATTTCTAGACAGAGGCAGTGTCATTCTAGCTGCCCATTTTGATAGAAGCAGAGAATGTCAGAGACCAGGATAACTGAAGGAGAAACTGAGGCCAAAGTCAGGTTGTGAACTGTCTGCAGAGCTGGGATGAAAATCTAGGCCACTGACTTCAGCACCCATTTTGCAACAATTAATTTTTTATGTCAAGTTGGCTGGGCTCAGGAATGCCCAGATAGCAGGTGAAGCATTATTTCTGGGTGTGTTTGTGAATCAGTGGGCTGAGTAAAGAAGATAATGCCCTCACCAATGTGAGCGTATTCTATCTGTTGAGGGGATGGAGAGAATAAAAATGTGGAAGAATGACAAAATTACTTTCTGCTTGAACAAAGATGTTCATCTTCTCTTGATATTGGTCATCAAAGTTCTAGTTCTTGGCCCTTTAGACTTGGACTGAGAGGTACACTTTTGGCTAACACTGAACCACACTGTTAGCTACCTTTTCTGGGTCTCTAGCTTGCTGACAGCAGATCCTGGGATTTCTTGGCCTCTCTAACTAGGTGTTAATTCTGATAATAAATCTCCTCTCATATGTATCTATATATGTATCTACATCTGTATTAGTCAGGTTTTTCAATCACTGAGACACAATAATTGAAGTCCACAATTTAAAGGAATTGAAGTTTAATTTGGCTCATGATTTCAGGAAATTCAGTCCATGGTAAACATGGTCCATGATTCCAAGATAGGAACATCATGGTGGAAAAGCATCGAGAAACAAAGCTACTCAGTTCACGGTGTCCAGGAAGTAGAACAGGGGGAACAATACCAGAGAGGAAGGGGTTAAGCACCATATATAGACTCCAAGGTCAGGGTTATATAAGCTACCAAGAAGTGTGCTTTACTAATTCCCTAGGCAGCTTCTTAATCTAGTAAAGTTTGACATATCATGATTAATCATCACAGTCCTGTTTCTCTGGAGAACTAATCTATACACAAGCTATAGACATGTATGAAACACCATTTGAGTCAGCTACACTTTCTGGAGAGCCCATTCAGTTTAGGGCCTGTTCCCTGGTATCTGCACTGGCTCTAGCTCATGATTATGATTTGGAAGAGGCACTTGCCCAGACTGAGGTCAGTCTGTTTTGCAGCCCAGGAATGAGATTCAAAGCCTAGGGTCCTTGAGATCAGGCTTCATGGAGGCAGTCCTAGGGCATGACCCATAGTGGTTCAGCCCTGGCTCCCTAGATTGGTTGCTCAATAATCCATAAAATCTTTATCCTTTCTGTAGAATTCTCTATATGTTCAAGGAATTCTCTATATGCTCAGAACTCTAGTACCAGGTCTGGGTGTTGTAATCCACAGTCCCTACCCCTGAGTTGCAGGCCAGGTAGGCAGACATGTTTCTTCTGTGTGTGGCCAGCCTCTTGGCTCAGGGAAGGAATGTGACTTTCCCAGTAACCACAGTAGATAGGGCTGGGTTGATGGCCATGTGTCTGCTTCAGCCCAGAGGATGTCCCCACAGGTGGTTTCTTTCTTCATAGTTAGGCTCCAGAGATGAGGAAGCCATCTCCCTGGCCCAGGAGCCATTCTGCTTCTGCCCAGACTATGTGCAAGCTGGGCATAGTGGGTACAGCCTGAACCCTCACCCCTGTGTTTCCTGGCAGGCAGTCAGAGCAGAATCATGCTGGGCTCCCTATGCCAAGAGCTATTAACAGCCATTGCTGTAAACAATAGTGACCTTTTGGCAAGCAGTCCTGTCCCTTCAACTTGGATGGCTGCTCAGAGAGGCTTGCCCCTGCCAGGACACTTATGGGATGGTCTGAGCATAGTCCCACACCTCCATCCCATTAGTGACAGGATGAGGAAAGCAAGGGAGCGGTGTCTGTGACTAGCCACACCAGGAGGGGTGATGTGCCAGATTGGTAAGGACCTAGCAGGCATTAGGCATATGGAGCCCTGGGGAGCATCTCTGACCATCACCAGCCTTCAGAGATCACCTGAAAGTTATGCTCCAGACCTAGAGTGCAGGCAGGGCCCTGACATGGTGGTTACACACAGCTGGAGGGGAGTACAGGTGGTTACTTTAAAGGTACTTGACTTTAAAGACCTGCGTGGACAGGGCAGAGGTTGGGAAACCATGACCCAGGCCAGAGTGAGCTTTCCACTAGTTCTTGCTAGTCCAGTTTTATCTGCACACAGCCACATCTGTTTGCTCAAGTGTCATCAGTGGCTACTTTTATGTTTTGGTGGTGGCAACAAGGACTAATATGGACACAAAGTATGAACTGTAATCAAAACATATGATGAATTCTTAAGTTTAAAAACTTTATTACAGTAAAAGACACATTGCCATTAGTCTATTCAAAACATTTACTTTTCGTGATCATTTTGATTTTGGGGAAAAGTCTGAAGTAGCATGGTGTCAGATCTGTTGTATAAAGTGAATGAGGATACACCATCTATATATATATATTTTTTTTTTCAACAGAAATTGCTGTAAACATTTTAAATTGACTCAGGACATTGAGGCAGCCATGACAGTGTAGCTAAAGGCACAGAGGAAAGAAGATTTCCAGAACTGATTTGGAAAGTGGAAAGAGTAATGGGATGTGTTCAATGACAAGGGAGTTTTGTGAGGGGGATTAATGACGATGTGTAACAAATATTTTTATTTAAGCATTCGGCATATGTTTTGATCAGATCTTATAAAATATGAATTACCTGGCCCCTTCCAGAAAACTCTTGCTGACTGTGGGCTAGGAGACAGAGCTTGGACTGGGAAGGTGGGACAGCCACCTTAGGGAACTTTTAGCAAATTAGTCTGATGTGCCTCAGGCCTCTCATCTATAAAATGGGACCAATGATCTCACCTCACCAAGCGGTGGGGATGAAATGATGTGCTCTCTGGGCAGGAGTTGTGTGATATGGAGGGGACTCTGCCCATTCTAGTATTTTGACACCAAATGAGAGAATACACTGCAAAGTTGCAGACATTCTGTAGATGTGACCCCTGGTGGAGACTGTGAACTCTGGGTGTTGACAGCATCTCCATGCAAGTTCATCAAGTATGACATGTGTCCACTGTGGTACAGGGCAATGGCAGCAAGGGAGCACAGGTGTGTACTCTGCTCAGTTTTCCTGTGGCCTTAAAACTTTTGTAAAAAATAAAACCTGATAAAAAATATCAAGGCTAGAGATGAGCTGAACATACAATGAAATATGCAGCAGCTTTACACCCAGCTCCAGTGAGTTGGGGCCATCACGACTCGGAGAGAGTCTGGCTGGGTGCTCAGACACCCATCTGTCACAGGGGAGGTTTCAGGCACAGAGTTTTCTTCCTTCTGTTTTTATTATCCAGGAGCCTTTCCCAGAAAGGCATTACTACCTTTTCTTTAACTTATTTTTGTAAAACAGAGAAAACATTGTGTCCTAAAATCTCAGCATCATTTTGCAGAATGTCAGAAAAACAGCCTTCTTAGGTTCTTGGTGATGGTTAAGCACGACTGCTCTTGAGAAAAGCACCAGTCGCAATCCAGCCCTGTTTCTAGTGTCAGTGAGCAATCGCTCTACCTGAAGTTCCCTTCATATGGGAGAATTCTCGCTTCATTCTGCCAACTGTGAGGGCCTTCAGGGGTCATGTGACCAGACTGTTGCTAAACAAGAGGGAATAATACAACCAAGCAAGGCTTGACACCTGTATTTTAAGTATCATTTAAAATCAGTAAGCAGGAGGGCCATATTCTAGTTAGTATGGCTGGAAAATGTGGCAAGGTAGAGAGTGTGGTTTGGCAGCTGCTCAGCAGACTGAAGCAGGGCAGAGAGGAAGGGAGGGGGGAGGAGGTGAAAGAGGGAGGGGAAAAGGGAGAGAGAGAGAGAGAGAGAGAGAGAAACCTCTGCAGATGCTCCTGCATTCCAATTAGCTTTCCTTTTTACATTGAGGAGGAATATTTTATTCTTGAAATGTTGAAATGGAGAGGAGAAAGCCCACAGAATTTATCAGTAAATTCTTACCCTCCTGGTCCCTGAGCAGAAAGAGGAGGCAGTGAAATGGTGCTCAGGAAACCTGGAAGCAAATGGGACTGCAGGAAGAGGCAGGCAGACCTGGATGGGTCCCTGGACAGAGCAAGGGTCTCCCCACCTCAGCTGATGGTTTAAACATAAGGCCATATGCTTGGTGGGCCTTGAGCCTCTCCTGGTTCCTGTCTTCCACCCCACGGAGATCTCCTGCCCTTATAAATTCCTCAAGATGGAAGTGGCTTGCATCAGATAGATGAGGGTAGCAGCTCCTCTCTGCCATGCTCTATTCTCACCTCTCTTACTTCAGGTTTGCTTTGCTTGCCTTTCTCCCTCCCACCACCCTGTGGCACAGTGCCTAGCACTTCTTCCTTCTCTGCTGTCCTTGCCTGAGCCAAGCAGAACTTTCCTGCAGCATGCACCATGCTCCTTTTGTCTCTCTTGACTTCTTTCCCAGGATGCCTGCAGTTCCTATCTTCGTGTGTCTCCATGGGGCCCCCATCCCACTTCTCCCCAGCATCCAGTATCCAGCAGGCTAGAGATGTGGCAGCCCTCCGGATGTCTGCACTTGGAAATAAAATGTGAAATATTTAGCATTACTATCCAGTCATATGGAGCACCTTATAGAAATGCCAAATATCATAAGGAAAAAGACACCTACCACAAAACAATGAACTCCAAAAAAAAAAAAAAAAACCGTTGAGCATTCTAAATATTGTGCAGCTTCAGAACGAGGAGTAGGACTGTGTTTTTTGGCACTTGGCAGAGAGCAGCTTGTAGGCAGAGAGATTCATTCTCCAAAGAGCAGGGCAGGCTGTGCAAGGAGCTGCAGCTGCTAGGAACGGCCCAGGGGGCACAGGTAGAGATCAGGTCATGGCTCTTGTTTGCCCTCAACGTTCTTAGGGCATCTACTCCCAGCTAATGTGATTTTATTACAGACAAGCAAGTTAGGTTGAAGATAACAGACAGCTTGAGAGACACCAGGCCCAAGACAGAGTCAGGATGACCAGACCTTGGTCAGATAAGCGGCAGCCTGTGTCAAGGGTTAACAAAAACCAAGTGGACCATTAAGTCCAAGGATGCAACAAGCAATGTAACAAGTCAGGCGATGGATGACCACTATGATAACTTCAACTCTGACCTATCTGGATAACATTTTTTTCCTTCTTACTTCATTCTTTTAATGAATCACTTGGATCAGATAGCAGCCAAGAGGCACCTGCAGACATACCCTTGCTACATGCCTCTGCTCTTCATAGGCCCATTTCTGGATTAAATAAGCTTGTTGGAGCCCTGTAGGCTGATGTTAGTTTGACTTGGAGTGGTCTGAGTCCTGGTCATTTTTTGGTATAAAAACTTCTAGACAAACAGTCCCCATGGCAACCCACTTTTGGGTCTCCTCCCAACTGTTGGCAGCTATTTCTCTCCCCTTAGCAAACATTCCTCCTGTCTATCTCCTGTATCCTCAACTTCAATCTTTGACTTCATGAGACAGGAACCCAGATTACATGATTACAATTCCTGTCAGATCTATTTGGAGACCAAGAGAGGCAGCATGCAGGGTGCTTTTTTCTGCTATTGAGAAGGATCCAGCCACTTCCCATCTCAGGCTCCTGAAGGGGTAGGACAGAGGGAGCCCCAGGCAGACAGGCAGGCTTCCTCACTGGGGCTCTGGCCTCTGGTCATCTTTCTCCTCCCAGCAAGCTGGACCAAGTCATAGTAATTCCCTTCACTCTCTTGCTCTGATGTCCTTGGTGCCTTTTTCTAGGGGCTTCAAGTATTAAGGCTTTGATGGCTATAAAGAGCAAGCAAAGAGAAAACTGCTCACCCCCAAGCTTCCTTTTCCCCATATGCTCTCCCCTGCGTTGGGCTTTGGGATCTGAGTGGAAGGAGGGCAGAGGTGTGCAGGGTGAAGAAAAGGGGAGGAGGCAGTCTGGACCCAAATTTGCCCTGTTTGCAGGAATGCAGGAGAGACAGTGTCCTTAAAAAAGGAAGAGAATTGAGGAGAGCGTTGGCTCAGGTCTCACTAGGGATCCTCCTTCTCCCCTGATGGAAGATTCCTACTCTTAGCTCAGAGCTCAGTGGATTCCTGGAGTTTGGCAGTTCCCTTGTCTCTAGGAGGTTTGGTAAGCTGTGGTTTGGGAATGTGTGTGGGTAAGGAAGAGGAACTGCCCTGAGCTCCCCCAGGGAGACATGGTCAACATCCATAGCTCCCCACACTCTGCAGAAACATTCAACCACAGAGCCTCAATTGTCCACTCAATGCCAAGTCTCCCCATGGATCTACTCCATGGTCTGGGTGTGCATCCTCATCCTGAGCATGTCCCAAGTGGCTGAAGAGCTCTCAGGTGGCCATTCCGCAATGGTGACCCCTACTGTGGGCAGATAAGTGAATATGCAGGTAAGAGGCCAGACAGCCAGGACAGTTAGCCCTATGGATAGCGAGGGCAGCTCACAGAACCTGTGCACAGGGTTGAGCTGGAGCAGAGGGACAGGCTGAAGCTTCTCTTTGAGGCAGGAAGCAGGTGCATGGAGAGAGGAAGGGTCACATGAAAGCCAGCATCCAGTGTGAGTCAGGAAAGGATACACAGGGCTTCTAGACCAGGAATTTATGAGATTTTAATTGGTGAGATAACCAGTCACTGTCAGTGCCCAAGGAGAGGAATAATTTGCCAAGAAGAGGGGGACCGTGTGGTGTGGTTGTGAATGCAGAGCAGGTTGAGCCTGGGAAAGACAGTCTGGCTTAGAGTCCCAGCCCAGAATCCACTACCAGGCCAATACTAGGCAAGTGCTTAGCATTTCACTGCCTGTTTCTCCCATCTGTTAGGTTGGGATCCTAATCCAACCTATCTCAGAGGGCCATGGTGAAAAAAGATGAGACAAAGAGTGAAAAATACTCAGGCCTGTGGCTGGCACAGGGTAATAAAAATAACTGAGCAAAAGTCGATAGTTTTCCTGCTGAGCATGCATAGATCATGTAGCAGGTGAGCATTGAGAGCAAGGTTACTGTCAATGTCTGGGGCTGGGCCACTGTCACTGTGGTTGCTAAAATGGAAAGGCAAACCAGGCTGGGCCCAAGAGAGATGGAGAAATATCCTCACCCTGTCCCATCCATAATGTCTTAAAAACAGACAGGCATGAATCCATGCAAGAAAAGGGAGTAGCCCCTTTCTTAGGTATGATAAGTGTGTTCCAGCCTTGATCTAGTTAGATATGTGTGCATTACAGTCATGTTAAAGTTCCATCACAGAGCAAGGGGCAGCTGCAGAGAAAGCCAGGAGCATTCAAACCAGTAGTAAAATATTTTAGTGAACAAAGAGGTCAGTTCTTGATGTTCCTGTTTGGTTGGGACTTAGGGAAGAGATCTGAGCACTACTAGGAGCAGGGTGGGACAAGCTGTCCCAGGATGTGTCTGAGAGAGTCTGGCTTATGCTCCTTTCTTGGTGTAATGGTGATAGTGATTCTTTCATCTTGGTTTGGATGATCTATTTTTGCATCTGACTCTACAGGGATTATCTACCTGTGAAGTCCCTGTGCTTGCTCTGCACAGTGCAAGGTGGAAGCTTTAGCCTCACCTTTAGAGTTGGGTCTTGGTTCCTATAGCTGGAGAGGACTGGCCCTGGTTACAACCCTGCTCCAGCCTCTGTCTTCCCCGGGCATGCTCAGTATCTGTTGACACAGGCCTGAAACTCCAACACTACAGACAACAGTAGAGGCACAGGAGAGATACTTTAAAGATTTCTGTGTGGGGGTTGGCTGTGCAGTTCTATACTAAAAGACAATCCTATAAGCTTAATGAGGATTCTGAGTTTTCACAACAATTGCTATCAGCCTATAAGGTGTGAAGGGACTCTATCTCCTTGTTGATGATAATGATCTTAAAGAATAAAGCAAGATGATCTGAATTCATGAAAAACATGAACTTTGTATCTCTTTAACTTCTCTATGCCCCAGTGTTCTCAACCATAAGCTAGTACTTTAGAACCAATCACTTTTGAGACCTATTCTGCTCCACAACCCTTAGAAAGACTGGTACAAACACAATGGAACTGGTGGTATGTGCTCAGTATGCTGCCTCCACAACCACATACTGCGATCACTGTCATCACTCAGACTAGTCTTCAAAGGCAAGACAGGATGAGAGAGCAAGTAGGTGAAGGAATGGATGGGTTGCATGTCCACAGTCCAGAGGGAACTTTTTAGAAGTGATTCAAAATTTTGATTACAAGATGAAAAGGCAGTTCATCAACAAGAGAAAATGATGGCTGAAGCATATTGACCAACTCTCAAGGCAATGTTATTTAGAACTTTGTTATTGCAGAAGGGTTTCTTGAGTACATGGGTGCCTTAGTGTCAGAAGCATGGAACCTCCTTTCATAGCTAGCCTTCGCTGGTCAGGATCCTGGTTTCTCAGATACTAGGTTAAAGCCTCAATCAACAAGTGTGCATCTCAAGTAAGTGATGTCTCCCTACAAACTGCATATTCCCGTGCACTAAGAATTTTTGGCTGAGAAAATATATAACATCTACAATGCTCCAGGTATTAGAGGCCCACACAGACCTAGTATTCAGCAGAGTTGGCATGATCTAGCTATAGCATTGGTTCCACTGAAAAACAACAGAATATCGGTCCAAGGTTCAAGTGGTCAAAACTCTAAATGTCTTTATTTTTTTCCCTCTGTATAAAAATATGAGTCATCTAGGGAAAAAATCATCCCCACTCATCAACTTCTCCATCTGTCAAAAAAAAGGAAAAGGAGGATTTTATTCTAGTATTTTATAAAGCAGTGATTATATATATATATATATATATACACATATATATTCTTTATATGTTTGACAAAAAAGGTAAGGAATTATTTGGCAATGAGAACCATAAATAAGTGCATGTCATTTTTTTTTTCATACTGGGGATTGAACCAAGAGCCTTTGCATTGCATTCCATTGCCAGATCTTTTTTGGTTTTTATTTTGAAACAGAGTCTCTCTAAGTCGCTAAATTCCCCAGACTGGGCTCAAACTTAGTATCTTCTCCTCAGCCTTCCAGAGTGTTGAAATTACTCCTTGACTGTTTTTTTTTTTTCAGGAAGATTTTATTTTAGCAACCAATTTTATGACCTGGAATTAATACTAAGGAAATTATAAATGTGTGTAAATATCAAACCAGTAGAATGTTCCCTAAAACTTCCTTATGATCATTAGAAAATAGAAACAGTCTAAAGAATCAGTGATAAGAGATTATAGTAAATCAGATTATGGTACATTCACATAAGTAAATACTAGACAGAAATAACAAATGATGCAAAAATACTAATGAAAATGTTCAAGGTATATTATGGTCTAGTGAAAAGATTACAGTGGTACCTCAGCTCACGAACTCAATTCTTTCCATGATTCTGGTTGCAAACTGATCTGGATGAGGATCAAATCAAATTTCCCCTTAAGGTCAACATTCAGTCTAACTATTGAATTTAATTTGGTTCTTGTCCAAATTAAAACATTTGGAAAGTGCCTCAATTGTTTTTTCTTTATTTTTTCTTTTTCTTTTCTTTTCTTCCTAGCTTTTTTCTTTCTTTCTTTCTTTCTTTTTTTTTTTTTTTTTTTTTTTTGAGATAAGTTTTCCCTATGTTGCTCAGGCTAGCTTCAAAATCCTAGGCTCAGGTGAACCTCCTGTCTCAGCCTCCCACTCTGTTGGGACTATACGTGCATGTCAGGATGCCCAGCTTTGTACTTCAATTTGTATGTAAGTGAAAGTATAAAATCACAAGAAAACAGAAAGAATAGACAAACATCACATTGTTAGGGTAGATTTAAAATAATTTTACTTATTCATAATTTCTATGAATATGTATTAGTTTTGCAGTAAGAAAACCAATAAAAGCTATGTTGAATGTAATTCTGTTCATAAAAATAAGTGCTCAGTCTAGTTAGAAGAAATAAATTGACTTAAGGGAATAACATGATTTAACAGCCTGGAGACACTACAGTTATTCCCTTTGCCAACTTGACTTTATATTGGTCCAAATATGACAAATGTGCTTGAAATCTGGAACATCCATCCTCCACCTGAGTAACAAAGAAGAGTCCTGGGAGGTCATGACTGTGAGTTCGGGAAGATGTGGCCCCAAAGAGGTGGTTGGTGAATTCCAACAAGCATATTCTAATGACATAGGCCAAGCCCTCTGAAAAGCTAAGAAATGTGTTTCCTAAATTAATTTCCTCCTTCTCATCCCTTCAACAGAGATATTTCTCTTAAAGAAATACAGTGGTCAGATTTGAATATTCCAAATGTAAAATTAAGAGCTAAGTCCTCTACCAAGCACCAGTGTGCAGGGAACCGGGATCCTCTGCTCGGATGCTATGCAAGGACATAGATGCTGAAGACTAACAGTGAATGAATCTTCCTGAGGGAAACGTGCCATGCCTGCATATGTTTTCAGAATTACATCCTTGCACATAATTTACACTGTGAAACTAGGTGCTTTCTTCTTCCTCCTCCTCCTCCTCCTCACCCTCCTCCTCCTCCTTCTTTAATATTAGTATGGAAGAGTGTTACATACACACAAAATTAGAAGCCAAAAAAATCAAGAGCCAGGCTACTAGTACCTGCTGAGGTATTGTCTGAGAGGAGAGTCCCTGGAGTGTTCTGAACAGAGGTGCAAGATGACCAGACCCTACAGAATAGGTTTGCTCTGATTTCTGCATGAAAGTTGGCTGCAGGAGACCAAACAGGAACAAGAAGACCATTAGGGGGCCATTATCATACCTATAATCCAGGAATGAGAGGATAGAGGCTTGTACCAGGTGGTACATTTACGTGCAATTGTTAGTATTTACTTATTATGTTTTTTTTAATCCTTCACTTTACTTTCTATTCCTTCCCCATTAAAATGTGTATGTTTAGGCAGTACCATATTTTAATAGTTGCATTCTATTAAAATTAGTAGCCCTCCATCCCAATTCTTTGTTATTTTCTTCACATTTTGCTATCAAATGAATTTTGGAATGATTCTTTTCAGATTTCTTCCCACAAAACTGAGTGATAATCTATATACCGAGCACATTTAAAATCAGACTAACTCATGCAGGTAAGTATAGCCATCTCTACAATACTGAATATTACAATGCAGGGTTGAGCTAGTTTTCTATTTATTCATGTTTTCTTTTGAGGTTCTTGGCTGTTTCGTTATTTCATTTTCAAAGCTCTTACGCTTCTCTTAAGTTGACTTTAAATATTATATATTATGCGGTTGTTTTGAATAAGATTTTTATTTATTTATTTATTTTTTTTGCGGTACTAGGGATTGAACTCACAACCTAGCGCCTGCCAGGGCAGGCGCTTAAGGCACTGAGCCAAACTCCCAGCCCTGGTTTTTTGAGGCAGGGTCGCACTGTGTAGCTCAGGCCGGCCTTGTGCTTGCGTTGTAGCCCAGGCCGGCCTCGAACTCACAACGCTCCTCCTACCTCAGCCTCCCGAGTGCTGGGATTAAAGGCGTGCGCCACTGAATAAGATTTTTAAATTAGTGCATATTCTACTGGTTAATTTTAGAAGAGGGGAAAGCTAAAGATTTTTGCACATTTATTTCAGAACCAGCTATACTGATCAATTGCGTCATGATGCTACTAAATTTTAATTAATTCCCTCAGGCCTTTCCCCAGAAAGGAGTATCATCTTTACACAATACCCATTCAGCTGCCTTTCTGACACATACCTCATCTTTCTGCATTGGCAGGACATTAAATAAGGACAATCAAACAACTACCCTTGTCTGCTTTTTGATTTAGTAGGAACAGAAATATTTCTTCTATTTTCCATCAACTTGAGTGTTAAGATACATAAATTTTACTGTATAGAAGAATTATCTATTAATTTGTAGCTTACTGAGAACTTTTCTGGTTAAAATTGGGAATCTATTATTAATAGATTATTTATTGTCTTATAATAGATAGTTAATCTTATCCTTTTAAACATCTAACAACACATTTATTTTCATTGATGATTTGTTACTACAATGGATCACTGAACTTTTCCTATGGGAAATGAATTTTCTGGATACAGTATAAGTTCCCCTGACTCATTAGTGTTTGATTTTCACTACTGTCCCCTCTGCATTGCTCTTATATCTTTGTAAGTAATTTGTAACTTACTTTGGATTGTATACTTGTCTGGGAAAATATTGGTCCCGATGTTTTTGTTGTGCTGACTACTGTTGTAATCTAATATGTTGTGATTGTCTCGTGATTGTCCAGTGCTATTATTTTTCTTAGAGATACTGAAAACGTGTCCCATGAAAGAGCTCTTGATTTTGGTATATCATTTCAGACAATAGCCAAAAAAGTTGTAAGTCCAAGTCGTTTTGTATGGAAAAAGACCTACCAAATGTGGGTACCACACAGAGCATTCCAAAGGACTCAACATTAGGATGGCTTTTGGTTAGTAGAGGCAAACCTAAGGAGGATTGTTTAAAGAAAAAAAGGCTGATCTTTTATAACACAGTCTGCCCTCAGTATAAATTGAGAATGTAAGAATACTGGCCAAAACATGGGCCTATGAATTATAATGCCATTCTTCAGATAAATCAGTTCTGTAAAAGGAAAGGAAAGTGGTGAAATATTCCTTACATTCAGGTTCTTATAAAGTCATACCAAGATCCTAGACTTGGAAACTCTAGTGTGTTCTGTGTGGCTGCAGACAAGATACCCTAGGCCCACAGAACCCAACACAGACATCCTAACAGGCCCTTGCTTTTAACTAGCACCTCATTGGCAGGTGACTGACCTCCCCTGTACCCATCTGGGGCTGGACAGTGCTTGATTCCAGGTCACCCTCTGTTTCTTGAGCCAGCTGGTAATACTCTTTCTCTTACCATTGCACCTTCTCCATTTCCCAAGGCTGAGGTCCCTTTACCTTCATCCCGGCCAATATCTGCCTCATCAATCCCATTCCCAATGGCACTGAGATCAGGAAACAAATTGGTGCCCTACTTTTCTCTGGGGAATCTATTCCCATTATGGGAAGTGTCTTTTGGGGATGGACGCATCATCAGAGAACATGTTCCCTTCTCAATGATAGACATGGCTCAGTGTAAAGAAAAGTATGATAGCATTTCCAAGAATCCTGTTAAATTCAGGGACAAATTTATTAAAGCAAGTGCAACTTTTGTTCTGACTTAGCAGGATGTAATCACAGTGTTCACTCGCTGCACTCTTGACGAGGAAGAATGTATTCTTATAAAAGCTGCTGAAGTAGCTGATAGGTTGGCAGCTAACTGTCCAGAACACAATGTTCAGAGGCCTAGGAAGAATGTATCCCCTGTACAGATCCTGAGTGGAACCCTGAAAATTCTACCTGTAGGGGAAGAAGAGAGCATTTTATTACTGTATTTCAGAAAGAATGGGAAGGTGTCTGATTAAGCCTGTCAGTTATGATAGGGTCAAAGAGGGAACATAAGAAAGGCAGGAGAACCCTGCTGTATTTTCAAGTTACTTGTCAGAGGTCTTCCAAAATTATATTAACACCGACCCAGGGTTGGCAGAGGGGAGAACCCTAATGGATATGCATTTTATAATTCAGCCTACTCCAGACATCAGAAAGAAGTTTCAAAAACTTGAGGCAGGACCCCAAACTCCCTTGTCAATCTTGCTGGAGGAGGCCTTCAAGGTCTGTAATAATCAGGGCCAGGCGGAAGAGGCAGAGAAGGATAAGAGGTTAGAGGAAAAGATGCTGCTTTAATGCACTCATCACCTCAGGATAACTTACAAGGCCCTCCACAGCTTACTCAGCAAAGATTGGGGAGAAACCAGTGTGCATATTGTCAAAATGAGGTCTATAATTCATTTGAAGCCTAGAATCACACATGCTTTTCTAAAAGGGAGAGTCAACACCTCGACTGAGGAATTTTGAACATCTTCCAAGTTTCACTGCAACCAGAAGACATCACTACTGTGGAGGAGCTTTGGGTAATCACTGTAAGTTAAAAATATCCATTTTCTTTTGGACACTAAGAACCTAGAGTAGTTACTGGTAATTTAGAGATTGTGTGGGCCAGTCATGAGTCCCTGAGCCCCTAGATGGTTAGAGGGGACAGGGACCAATTTGTCTCTGGATAGGTAATCTCCTGAGGTACAAGATAGGGGGCATCTTTGAGGATGAATTTCTGCTTCAACAAAATATGGCCAATCTGGAGAGGGTGATGAGGAAACCTCTCAAAGTATGGGAGATATTGGCAATGGATTCTCCTAATGAAGGAGGCCAGGGAAAGTCTTGGAGGCAGTTTCTAGACCAGAAGCACTTGAAGAAATGGATATTTGCTAATGCAGAGGGTCAAGTTGTGATAGCACTGGTGGAAAGGAAGCTCCAGTAAAATCCTTTAGCAGTTATACAACTTTGTGTCTTTAACCAGTTGGTAAAGTTTGTATCTTACAGACTAAAGACATTTCACATTAACCTGATGATAATGCAAAGCTTCCCAATTAGTGTCTCCAGAGGAGCCAGGTCCCCCATATCTCTGGAGCAGCTGGCAAGAGATTTTTGCTCCTCCAGTAGGCAAGGCCGGCTGTCCCAGATCAGCCTCAAAGTAGTTACAAAAGACAGAGTGTCACCCTTCAGCTCCCCTTAAACAGGAGAAAATCTCTCAGGGGAGAAATAAGACAGGTGAGAAGAGCCCAAATCTCTCATTTTTCCCATGCCAGATGGTAGGGGGTTTAGATTGATTGGCAGCTGTTGCATCCCTGCCCCCTCTTCCTTTTGATCTCCCTCACCATGCCAATGGACTGGGTCAACTTGCTGCAGTGTCCGCCTTGACTATCTAGCAGCCAGTCACTCTTCTCTACTCTGTTCCAAGATGGCGCAGGTTGACTATCACTGCGGCAACCCTCCTCTACTGCCACTTCAGATGCTACTGCTGCCTTTTTGAAGAAGGAGGGGGATATCTGACATGGCTAAGATCAGGGAGGGAGGGATCTGGGCTCACTGCTAACCATCCCCCACCAAGGTAGACTTCCAGGAGATTCTCTGTTCCAGTCCTATCCCCTCACTGGATCACCACCATGACAGCTGAGGCTGTCCTCGGGGCCCTGTACCAATCATGTAGGACTGTACTTGGACCAATCACAGGCCTGCAGTTGCTATATAAACAGTACTTCCCAGCTACTACTCAGGTTAGTCTAGGAAGGGTCCCTCCAGTGTACTGACCTCTTGTGCTGCAGTATAGACTGCTAAAGACTCACTGTGGTAGGTCTTTATACCTGTATATCTGAACAGGTATATTATGCTGTCTACTTGCTTGACAAAAGTCCTGTAAACCTACTCGGGACACATCAATTGCTCTAAAAGAAAGAGCAGTAAAGACTAAGGGCTGGTAGCACTAAAGAGACCAGCAGTCAATGGAGATCAGTGGCAGAGACCAGGTCCTAGAAGAATCAGCCTATAGTGTCCAGCACAAACCAGCACTGGAAGCCTATTATAATGCCCAACACAAGCCAGCAGTGGCAGAGACCACCAAACAGTAGACTTGACCTAAGGTGTCTGGTGGTGGCTGGAAGTAGCAGTTACCAGCAACTGGTTGTGTTAACTATTGGCATCAAGCATTATCTGCTGTCATCTGCTGTCATGGCCTGTGTCTAGATGACCCCAAATCCTCTTGTGGTCACAGGCTGGGCTTACCGGAGTTGACTGGATCTAGAGTATGTCATGCTGGGGTTGATTTATGATGTGATGCTAGGTGTGAGTGCTACCTGCTCTAAAGGTGTGTAGCCTAGATAAGATTAAGAGACAGAAAGAAGGCTGCTGTCGCTGCTTGCTGCTTACTACTTCACCATTGGCTGCCTTCTACCCTGCTTGGTTTTGGACTATTTCCCCTGCGTGATGTCCCTCTACCATGCCACTTTGGAGCCAACTGACTATGGACTGAAACCTCTGAAAACTGTGAGATAAATAAACCTCTGCTCCTTTAACTTTGGGTGTTGGATATTTTGTCTCAGCAATGAGAAAAGTAACTAAGCCATCTGGTGACATCGGGACTTCTAGCAGAGCAGAACTTTGCTCATTTCCATCTGAATCAAGCAAAATAACCCTAGGTTGATTGGCACCATTTTGAGGGGGTTAATGGCAATTTGTCTTTTATTGTAACACATTTTTAAAATGTAAATATTCAAAATAGTATATTTTGATCAACCCTTATAAAGTAATTTAGTGGACAACAGTTTTCACTTAGGATGGAGAAGTTTATCAAGACTTTAAAAGAAGGGGCAAGAAGCTAGTCCCAAGAAAAATCTTTTGAGACAATCTGTCCCTAATATTTTTCCCTCAAAAAAGTTGTTTTAATTCAAAACAATGAGAACAAGGAACCTAATCCTTCCTGTGTGGTAGTTCTCGCTTATTTCTCCCTCTGGTGGTTTTATTTTGTCATTACATCAAAGAGGAAACTGCATGGTGGATGAGGGGAGGGTGCTGGATCAAACCTTTAGAAATGTTAAACATTAAAAAATATTACTGTAACATTCTCCCTGTGTAACTAACATTTTCTTGGATGAAAGCATTTGGAATGCTTGCAAAGATCTAATTTTTATAATTTTAATCATGATGACTACAACTTTTGGAAGGAGAATGTTAAACATCAAGTTCATTTTCCCTAAATTTGCTTCTGGTACCCCTGCATAGCCCATGGTTTCTGATAACTTCTGCACTCTCATTTACTAGAGGCCCCATGCTGATCTTTCACATTTCTTTCATAGATCTGGATCAACTATTTCTCTGTTGAAAACTGGTTTCTATAATTGGATGGGAGATGTTCATCACTACAGCACTGGTTATTTGGCCAAGCAAGATTTGCATGTAGCTAGATAGACAGACATACACATAAAGTATGTTATGGTTCAATGCAGACTTGAATAAGACTTCAATGCAAACCCAAGCCTTTAGGGTTTTTGTTTAACTTCTCCTATTATATATGATTTTTATTTCTTGTGCACTAGGAAAGTTGATTTCAAAGACATTGGGGATGATAGAAGTAAGATACTGGAAGTGATCAAACACTATGGTAAATTTTTAAATTTAAAAATGTGTTGTATTCTTTTTTGTATTACATTCTTAAAAAATGTGTTACAGTATAAGACATACTGTCATTAATTCCCCTTAGTGTACCTCACTTTGAACATACCTATCCCATGATCCTTGCCACTTTCTGAAGCAGTTCTGGAAGTTCTTTTTCACAAGTGTCTAGTTGTGCTATTTTGGCTGCCTCAATGTTCTGAATCAACTCAAAACAATTAAATTTCACAATTACTTTGACTTCTGGGAAGAGCCAGAAGTTGCATAGTCCAAGTTCAGTGTGTTTTCAAGTGGTCTGCTCTCCCTGGGACAAAGGCAGATTGGAAACCTCTGCTTTCATTTTCCAGTTATCCTTTACCTATCTAAGGTTTAGGTGGCCAGAGGCAGATGTCAGTGTGGCAGACATGGGAGCTGTTCCCTTGAGCTCACTCAGTGAGTAAAGATACAGGAGGAGAGGGATGCAAAGGAAAAGGAGTAAGCATAAAACAACAAACCAGAGGACTGCACAGAAACCATTTAAGGACACAAGACACAAAAGAATATAAGGCCCTGACCTTGGGACCTATTCAAGATGCAGGAGGTGGTAGTGCTCTGCCCACTGGAGGCCAGAAGAAGGCCAAGAGGCACAGCTGCTGACCTCTTCCCCCCAGTGTCCACATCAGTGCCACCTGTCTGCATTTGGGCTGCCACCTAGAGGCCCAAGGAAGGCTGGATGCTTTGTTTATGAGTTTGCATTCATGTATAGTCTGTCTCTGCAAGGTCTGTTCATTACTCCCTGCACCTGAGAAAAATTTGAAGGCAGACAGCTGAACCATTAGAGAATAGATCCAGTGTGCTGAACTTGTTTTCCAGGTGTTAGGCTTGGGGGAGCCAAGGACACTCAGAATGCAGTTTTGCTTGTTGGTTAGACCCAAAACCATGGTGTCAGGAAGCACAGGACACACTAGTGACTGAGAACCTTTCTGGAGGATGAGCTCAGCACTAGGAATTCCTTTGGAAAAGCCCAAATTGCATCCTGCAGTACATGCTGTCATGCTCCCTAAGGGAAGGATTTGGCTTCCAGGTACCACAGTGTTTGCTTGAAATTGAGCTGGGCAGTCATATCATGTTTTGAATGGTAAAGTGCAAAATAGGCCCTTATCTGCATTTTTGAGTGGGTCCTTCTTTATTGGATAGACTTTCTTTAGGAGACTTAAAAATAATATATATTCACAAGACAAGGCTGGTCCTGACTGTACTGGACTTGGCCAGTGATAAGAGGCAGCTCATATTCCTTTTGTTCTTCACAGCAAGCCCCAGGTCACAGATGTGAGCAGGAAGGAAGGGGTTATTTGGCATGGCTAAATCTCAGATGAACCTTCAATGTCAATTTACCCTTCCTGACAATCAGTCTTTCCCTTTGCATTCTTGCCTTTAGGGCAAGTGGTTTACAATCCAGGAAGACTGACTCAAGGAGTTGAAATTCATAGCACATGAACTGGGGCTGGGGTGAGGTTACAATCTAGGGAGCCTGAGTCAGGGAGTTAAAATCCAGGGAGCCTGCCTCTATCGCAAGGCATTATCTCCCTAAGGCAGCACTTCTTAAAGTGTGTTTCCTGGACCAGAACAGCTGCTTCCACATCTCCGAGGGACTTGTGAGAGGTGCTCACCCTGAACTTACCAAGCAGGGGATGCTGGGGTGGGACATAGCAATTTCTGTTGGTTGACACTTTCAAGGCAATTTGATGCAAAGTGGCATTTGGAGCACACCACCCCAAGGGGTTAAAAGGGAACTCCTAAGCAGAAAAGTGGTGGCGATGAGCTCTCAGAGTGGTGCTGTGGTGCACAGGCTTCTGGTCTCAAGATTATTCTTTAACCAGGAATGCAAATTGTCCTGGACTATTAAGCTGATTTTTAACTAAGCTGATTTGTGGCCCTTTATCAAAATAATTGCCAGAATAACTGATTATGCCAAGAAAACATGAGTTCAGAGGTAAAAATAACTTCACAACAGAGAAATACACTGTAAAACAAAGGCAAGAAACTGAATGGTATACAGTTAAGATGAAATGAGGCAATCAAATGAAGTCATAAAGTAAAAATTTTAGCTATAGATATTCTAACAATTGAAATCGAAAACAAAATGGACAGGATTAAACAGTAAACTGAATGCAGAAAATATAAAAGAAAAGCTAATAAATATGGAAGCTAGATGGAAAAGCAGCAATATTTGGTAATATGAATCCCAGGAATGCAAAAAAATCAGAAAGAGAAAATATCAGAGTTTTCAGAATTAAATAGGAAGGATGAGGATAAATCTTTTCCTCAAACACAATAAAACTTGGAGACATTAAAGACCAGAGAAAACTGTATCTTTCGAAGAAGAGAGGACCACTTTCAAAGAACTAGATTAACTAACATTATGTGCAAGAAACGGATGGAGTATGACTTTTAAGCCTCTTTAAATGTAGGCTTTTAAACCTACCCAAACTGACACAGGCACACAAGGTCCTGGAAAATTGGCTCCACTGAGATCCATGCTGAAAATACTAAGAAAATTCTTAGAGAGAGAGAGAGAGAGAGAGAGAGAGAGAGAGAGAGAGAGAGAGAGAACAGCTTAGTGCTGCAAGGAGTATGAGAAAGAAGATGTAGAATGCTTCCATAAGCTTTATGTTAGCTTAAAAAACAACTAGAATGAAAGGCAAGACAGAGTATCCCCATAAAATTGAAACAATACTCCAGGCAATGGTCACATCATGGGAGCTGAAAGGGACAGCAGGGATGGAAGAGATGTTAGAACATGCTAACATAGGGGACCTACAGATATTAGTTTTCAGGAGCCAATATAGGTCCTAAATTTAGTGACAGCTACCAGATGAACTTATTGTTTAATCAGGAAAACCTAAAGGAAACTCGATTCATGCCACGTGAAATTTAGGAAAAGAGAAAAACCATAAAGTGGAAAATATGAAATAAAATGCGAGAAGTCAGTTCTAAAAGTTTAGTGGTCACTGTTAATTTAAATTAAAAACAATAAAAATTAGAAACCATCAGATTAAAAAGAAAAAACCCAATTGCATGTTGTCATTTAAAACAAAATTACATAAAAAAATTAAAATAGAGATGCAAATATAATAATAAGAAGAGCTGGAGTATAAAGTTAATAGATGACTAAATAAAACTAATGACCAAAACATAAAAATACACAAAAGGATAATATATATGTGCAAGAATGATTTAACTATCATACATGCACATGGCCTTAACAATTCATCCTCAAAATAGGAACAGCAGCAACAGACTGGACCACAGGAAGAAGAATCACAATTAAACACTAAAATGGCCCTCTCAGAAACTGACCAAGCAGACAGAAAGAAGCAGGTATCATGATGGACTGAAGACTCCAATGGATAAGTAGTTAATACAAAATACTCCAGAGGTTTCCTAGAGTATGGTTCGTTTAGACCAAAACCTGACTTCAACATGGGATGGTCTCTGGCGCCATTCAAAGTGGTCTCTGCTCCTGTGAGCACTCTAAGAACCTGCTATAATACTGTGCTACTCACAGCGCTATGGTGCAACAAGGACATGGAATCTCCTGTACCCATGGTGTTTCCAGGCACCCACTCAGAAACTCAGAGCCACTGTGATGAAAGTGAGTCTTGAGCCCGGAGCAGTTTAATATTTCATTCCTCGACCTGGAGATACTATGCTCAGATAGAAGTCTTCCACAAAGAGAGCACAATTATATCACACAGAAAGATCAGTGTTGAAGAAAGATTATGGCGGAGCTGAGAACAACTTAGCTTTATGAACGCCATTTCCCGCTGCTGGCATGTCTCCTCTTGTAACCAAAATTATGGCTTTCATGTCCTCTTGGATGATCATTCTTCTGTGCTCTGTGCCACTTCATCAGACAGCCCATAGGACACCTCCTTAGTACTGTGTTTATCATGTTGTATTGTGTTTATAGACAGTTTTCAACTCAGTGTTTTATTATAAAATAGGCTTTGCATTAGATTAGTAGTAGACTGTGTAAATATTCTAAAAGAGCCTGTGTAAGGTAAGCTGCTATGGCTTGTGTTTAGATATCCCCTCAAAGCGTCATGCAATCATATGTGGGGCTTTTTTAGAGGTGGCTGGATCTAGAGTGTGTGATGCTGGAATTGAGTCATGGTGCAGTGCTAGGCTTAAAGCCACTAGTATTAAGGGTGTGAGTACTACCCACCTTAAGTAGTCTGGATAAGATAAAAGTGGCAGAAAGATGCTATTAAGGCCTCTTGTTGCTTTGCTACCTTCTGTCTGCCATGAATTCCTCTGCAATGTCTGTCTGCCATGTCTTCCTGTCTTGAAGCCAGCCCATTATGGACAGAAATCTCAAACTGTGAATTAAATAAACTTTTCTGGCTTTAACTTTGGGTGTTGGGTATTTTGTCTCAGCAATGAGAAAAGTAACTAGTTAAGACAGAATTTAATGCCAGAGAAGTGGGGTCTTACTGTGACTATACCTGTGCTTCAGGAGCCTTTGTGACTGACTTGTGGGATGAGTTTGGAGAGGTTCAGAGATACCAGCTGAAAAAGTAGAGCTGGAACACTTTAGGTGGTACTTTATGGGAGAAGCCCATAAGGCTAATAGAAATGTTGCTGGTAAAAACCAGGCACAGAAGGTTTCTGCTGGAAAGAAGGGATGCACTGGTTGTTGGACTCCAGACAATGTGTACTAAGGATTGGCAGAAAGTTTGTCTGCATTTTGCTCATGTCCAGATACTTTGCCCGAGACTGAGATTAAGGGCAGTAGACTAATTAATCTTGCAGAAGAAATTTTAAAACAATTTAATGTTGAGGTGGTGGTATGGCTACTGTTGGGGGCTTTTAGCCAGATGTACATTGAGAATCAAGAGCAAAGAATCCAACAGAGTGACGTAAAACATTGTGAGATGGGCCAGCAAGGAAACTTCAGTAAAGTTGCAGCCTGCAAAAACAGAACAGAGGAGAAATTGGTTGCTGAAAAGACTAGCAAGAAAAAGCCAAGTATTTCAGAAGAAGACAATAGAAAAGATGGCCTGAAGACATCACAAGAACCAACAGGACTCCAGCCTTTGCAGCTCAAAGTTGTAAAAGGGTTGACCAAAGACTTTGCCTTGAAGAGAGAGCTCCAGAGCACCATGTTCCAGAATGGTGGTGCTCTAGAGAAGTTGTTCCTCAGGATTTGGCTCATAGGTGCTTGACTTCTACAGTCAAGAGAGAAGGAAGCCAAGCTACTGCTCCTGCAGGCAGCAGATGTGGGCATCATCCACATGGTGCTGGTTTTATGTGCATGCAGAATGTAAGAGTTGTGAGATCAGAAAGGCTTCCACTCAGATTTCAGAAGAAGGACTGGAGGCCAGGCAGGGTGCCCCTGAAAAGGCAGTGTTTGTGTGAAGCTGTGAATGTGAAGTTAAGGGTACAGTGGAGACCTCAGAAGTCTGGGGAATCCAGGAACATGGAATGTCTGAGGAAAACTGCAAGTAGAGGAGCAGGGATGGCCCAAAAGAGAAGCCAGGAGCACTATAACCAACAGCAGTGCCATAGGGGTGGGGCAACTGGCACAGATTGCTGAGGACGCTGGAAGTGGAACTAAGGAATTTAACATTTGTGCTATTGGATTTTGAACATGTTTTTCCAATTCCTTGCTATCTCCCTGTTTATAACTTTTGGAATGGAAATGTGCCATTGAATATTGGAAGTGTTTAACTTTCTTTTCATTTGTATGGGGTCTTGTACCTAAGAGTTTGCCTTAAATCTCAGAGGAGACTTCGAACTTGAACTTTTCAGCATATCCCATTGTAAGGAAAGGGGAATCTATGTTTGTTTTCAATTATGACTTCTCCAGTAGACCTCAAGATCCATGAAGATAAAAAGCAATGATTTATGTTTTTTATCTCCAGAATCTATCAAAGACTCTTTGATAGATTCTATAAGTGACTCAGAAGATAATTAAAGAAATAATTTTCTGTATTTAATTGTTAGAAGAATTGCACAATTGGAAAGACCTATCCAGCGGATGCTAACATTCACTTCTAAATAAAAATATATTCAGGAACAATTCAGAGACCATAAATACCTAAAAATAAATACAAAACATGTACTCAGAGGATCCAATGATTAAAAACCATCAGTCAGAGGTGGAAACAACGTACAGTGAAGAATCTCTATATAGAGGCACCTTTTCATCACAGGTAAGCATAAAGCACCCCTTTGTCCAAGCATCCCTGTGCTTCTGCACCCAGATTGGAAGCCTAATGTCCTGCAGTCAGCTTCCATGTTCCATAACACTGACACTCATTGTGATCACGTAGGCCCTCTGTGTTTCCTGCACAGGGTGCTGAGATAGACTAAGAAGATTTCCAGGGGAGTTTTGTACTCCTGAGCTTATCGCTTCAATTAGGAATGAGCATAGGCTTCATACCATACACCTCTGCTACTGCACTGTTTCACCCTTCAACATCTCTATCCTGGGGGTTCTGACACCCATCCCTTGCTGCCCAGTGGAAGGGAATGAACACTTCCTTTTTTTGATGCTCACCTTGGCTGAATCATCCCCATAGCACCAAAGGGCTGACCAAATTCACCTGTGACCCTTGCACATAAGAGATCTCTCCATCCATGTGATCCAGCAATACTACTTTTATGTGTGCCTAAGGAAACAAAATCACACAACACTATCTACAGTAGCCACAATAAGGAAAAAAACCTAAATTTCCACTGATGAATGAATAGGTAAAGAGGTGATATAAGTATAGGTATAGGTATAGAGACAGAGACAGAGACATAGATATATTCTGCCAAGAACATGTATACACACTTCAGGAAAAGAAAAATAGTATGATGTTTTCTCAATAGATGATGTTACCCTCATATGGGGGACCATAGAGGATGTTGTATATCACACAAAACCCACCACCTTGCTGGCCCTTAGAGAAGAAATTGAAAATGTTTGTACAATGGTCTCAGTGACCTAGCCTACCCAAGCAGCAGTTTGTTGTACCGGTGAGTGTGTGGAAGCCACCACTTTGAGCACCTCTTGTAATTGTGGAGGCCAAAGGCAACTTGTATAATCTTAGGATGTCACAATAAATTTAATATTAAAATATTTATACGAGTTTTTCTTTTCCTGAAGTGTGTATACATTTTTGGTGGACTCTATATATTTATAATGGAATATTATTCAATCTTAGAAAGGAGATCTTGCCATTTGTAATAATGTGATGGGCCTGAATAACATCATGTTACGTGAAATAAGTCAGACACACAGGGAAAATGACTGCATGTCACTCAGGAATGTAAAAATTTAAACTCGTGGAAGAAAGGAGTAGAATTGTAGATGCCAGAAGCAGTGCGGGAGGAATGGGGACACATAAAAGTCAAAGTTAGGTAGGATGGATAAATCTAGAGATCTAAGGCACGGCATGTGGACCACAGTTGATAATATTATACTATAAACTGGAAATTTTCCAGAAGAGTAGATTTTTGGTGTTCTTACTATAAGGAAAATGTAACTATGTGAAGTGAATGGATATATAAATTGACTTAAATATAATAATTTATAACAATTTTTGTATACAAAAATATCATACTGCATATAGCTACATCTATAGACAGATAGATAGATAGCCACATGTCAGTTTCCTCCCCCAAAATACGTTAATCAAAAAAGAGATACATCCATACCAGAACCTTGGGACCAGATCAAAGACTTGATGCCAAAGCAAGAGTCTGATAATTAGTTCCTCCAACCAAGTACCCTTCTCTTTTTAAGGTTTATTTCTTTTCTCTCCCCAGAAGCAGTTCACTGTCTACATGAATCCTTTAGGAACTGAACTGGCAAGTGCTGAGTCAATTTTGATGTTCCGGGACCTCCTCATGGGCACTCAGAGCCATGTAACCAATTGTATTCATCTCTTATTCTGCATTCTAGCTATTATCTCCACCTTTTCAGTCAGTAGATATTTACAGAGTGGCTACTATGTATCAGGTTCTGGAATAGGCAGGAGGTGTTGCAGCGGTGAATAAGACACATGAAGTCATTGCTGTAGCTTGGTATATATTAGTCACTTTCCCCTCACTGGGACAAAATATCTGACAACCACAATTTATTTAATTATTTATTTATTTATTTTAAGCAAAATAAGATACAGAAAATAAAAACAAAAAGTAAAAGAGACAAACAACAACAACAAATCCAATACAACAACAGTATAAGTTTACAAAACAAGATGATAGGAATTTGACAATGGTTGTAATATTGCATATTGTTACTTTCAAAAGGGTTGGTTAGATTAACAGATATAGACATGTAAAATTGATCTAATCATATGAGTATTAACTGTTCTTTTCCAATACCAATACATTTTTTAGTATAGTCATTTTAGCTCTCTTATATATACATGTATATAAATTTATGTCTTTTTCCTTTTCCCTTCCTTCTTTCCCCTATCCCAATTACTTTTCTTCTTTGAACAGTTTCTTACCATTACACAGTATTTATTGTGGATTTTGGATCATTAGTTTTTCAGTTTCTTACACTAGGGAGACAATATGGTATTTACACATGTGAGTTTGATTTATTTCACTTATGGGTATGGTTTCAAGCCATGTCCATTTACTTATAAAAGTCTTGATACAATCTTCCTTTGTAGCTGAATAGTACTCCATTGTATAAAAATATCACATCTTTTTTATTCATTCCTTGATTGATGGGTGCTTGGGTTGTTTCCAAGATTTGACTGTTACAAATTGTGTTGCTATAAACATGGATGAACGTACATCACTGTGGTATGACATTTTCAATTCTCCTGAGAAAGTGCCCAAGCCCAGCCCAGCCCAGAGCCCCAGAGCTGCCCATCAGGGAGTGTCTGGTGTAGCTGCAGGGCCTTGAAGAATTTAAGCTCTGCCCATTAGAACACAAGGTATGAGCTCCATTGTTCAGGGGTCCATTTAGTAAGATGTTGGCTGTTGGTTTATGGTATATGGCTTTTATCAGGTTGAGGTAGAGACCATCTATTCCAATTTTCTGTAGGGTTTTGATCATGAATGGGTGTTGGATTTTGTCAAAAGCTTTTTCTGCATCTATTGAGATGATCGTGTGATTCTTGTCCTTGGCCCTGTTGATATGGTGTATTAATTTATTGATTTGCATATGTTGAACCATCCCTGCATTCCTGAGATGAATCTCACTTGATCATGGTGCATAATCTTCCTGATAACTTGTTGTATTGTATTTGCCAGTATTTTATTGAGGATTTTTGCATCTATGTTCATGAGGGAAATTGGCCTGTAATATTCTTTTTTGGTTGGGTCTTTCTCTGGTTTTGGTATTAGGATAATACTTGCTTCCAGGAATGAGTTAGGGAGACTTGCTTCCCTTTCAATTTCAATGAAGAGTTTGAGGAGTGTTGACAGTAAGTCTTCTCTGAATTTCTTACAGAATTCAGCAGTGAATCCATCAGGACCTGGGCTTTTCTTTGTTGGTAAGGTTCTAATTACATTTTCAATTTCATTAGCTGAAATTGGGTTATTCAGCAGCTTTACATCTTCTTGATTCAGCTTTGGTAATTCATAGGTTACTAGGAATCTGTCCATTTCTTCTGTATTATTGAATCTATGTGAGTAAAAGTTTTTGAAGTAGGTGTTGATGATCTTCTGTATTTCCACAGGGTCTGTAGTGATTTCATCCTTTTTGTATCTTAATGCATGAATCTGTGTTTTTTCTTTCCTTTTCTTGATAAGGTTGGCTAGGGGCTTATCAATTTTATTTATTCTTTCAAAGAACCAACTCTTTGATTCACTAATTCTTTGTATTGTTTTCTTAGTTTCAATTGCATTAATTTCTGCTCAGATCTTGATAATTTCCTCCCTTCTTCTGATCTTGATAATTTCCTCCCTTCTTGGGCTTTGGACTTGACTTGCTCTTCTTTTTCTAGAAGTTTGAGGTGCAGCATTAGGTTGTTTATGTGTGTTCTTTCCATTTTTCCAATGTGGGAGTTTAGTGCTATAAACTTCCCTCTGAGGACTGCTTTCATTGTGTCCCACAGGTTCTGGTAATTTGTATTTGCATTTTCATTCGACTGCAGGTATTGTTTAATTTCTTCTTTAATTCTTCTATGACCCATTGGTTATTTAGGAGAGTATTATTTAATTTCCATGTGTTTATATGGCTCTTGTGGTTTTTTTGGTCTTTCATTTCCAATTTTATTGCGTGATGGTCAGATAATATGCATAGAATTATTTTAGTTCCTTTGTATTTACTTAAGCATGTTCTGTGGACTAGTATATGATCTATTTTAGAGAATGACCCATGTGCAGCTGAGAAGAATGTGTATTCTGATGCTAATGAGTGGAGCACTCGGTACACATCTACTAGGTCCATTTGCTCATAAATTTGATTCAGTTCTGTTATTTCTTTGCTGATTTTTTGTTTGGTTGATCTGTCTCTCTGTGACAGTGGGGTGTTAAGGTCCCCTATTATAACTGTATTATTGTGTATTAACTTTTTCATGTCTATTAAGATTTGGCTTACATAGTTGGGTGCTCCCATATTCGGTGCATATATATCTATGATTGTAATCTCCTCCTCTTCAAGTTTTCCCCTAACAAGTATGTAGTGACCTTCTTTATCTCTTTTGATCATTCTTGTTTGAGGTTCACATTGTCTGCAAACATAATAGCTACCTCTGTTTTTTTTCTAGGTTCCTGCTGCATGGAGCATTGTTTTCCATCATTTGATTTTTAGTCTGTGAATTTCCTTTTGAGTGAGATGTGTTTCTTGTACACAGCATATTGTTGGATTTTGTTTCTTAACCCACTCTGCTAGTCTGTTTCTTTTTATTGGTGAGTTGAGACCATTTACATTGATTGATATAACTGATATGTACTGGCTCATCCCTGTCATGATGTCTTTCTGTTGCTGGTTTTCTACATTTTCTGTTTAATTACTTGCCCTGCTTAGCAGTTTCCTTTTGTTGTTGTTCTTAAGATTGTGGTTATCTTTGTCTCTTTCTAGAGTGTCTTTCAGTACTCTCTGTAGTGTTGGTTTGGTGGCCATAAATTTCTTCCGTTGTTCTTTGTCATGGAAGTATCTTATTTCTCTATCAAGTTTTAAGGATACTTTTGCAGGGTACGTCAATCTGGGTTGAAAGTTGTTTTCTTTCAGAATTTGAAATACTTCACTCCAAGC